>JARJEC010115538.1:0-26064 GCA_030264575.1 Tachinus sp. AB-2021
TCTGCTAGAGGGGCTGGAGCGCTTTCTTTAAAATTGAGAGAAGCGTCCTCATACTTGATTGTTAACATTCTTGGAAAGCAATTGTAATAAAAACAAAATTAGACCTAATGTATTACTTTTTGCAATTGTTTTTTTGCTAAATCGGATTTTGATTGTTTAGTTTAAAAAATATATATTTTTTTTTTTTAATTTAAATAATAAATAAATAAAATTTTATATAAGAACACATTTTATCTGTTCTGGTGATTTTTAAAATATGTTTTAATTTTGCATGAAATATTGTATAACCTTCTTGTTCCGAGGTTTTCAATTATTATCGTTGTTATTAATTTTTAATCTATACTTTATAAACCCTGGATTGTATAGATGCGGTGCAAACCACCAAAGTTGATTAAATGTTAAAGTCGAGCTTTATTAATCCAGGATTTGTCAAAAATTAGTGCACACAGGCATTTATTTTTTATATTACTACAAAATTTCACGAACACTGTGTATTAAATTTTTGATAATTGTCTAATATAAAAAATTATACCTACGCTACTGTGAATTGTGTGCAACTTCACTCTATTTAAAAAACTTCATCATAATTACGCTAGACATCGCTAGCGTAATTAAAAATGTAATAACGCGATAAATTTAATTTATTTCAACAATAAAATGCGTTACTTGCATTTATTGATAGAAATCAGCATTTCGATTCGATTAAACTTTAATTTGCATTTGGATTTGCAAAAAGGGATACATTTGGCATCGGTGTGGGATCAATAGATTTCTACCAACTTAAGAAATAGCCCCAAGAATAGTTTTCTTTTTCTTATTATAATCTCCGGATAACAAGAGAGAAGTCGGTTCTCTCTTCAATGCGATCGGATTAGAAACCGATGAGTGAGAAAAGGCTAGAAGATGTGTAGTAGTAGTTAGTATGAAATTCGCATCATTAATGAAACTACCTTAACTAGTCTTCAGTTTGCACACTTGAACAGGTTTTGGTTATTGTTATTTTTGTTTTTCGCTTGTGCACCCGCGGAGTAATATTGAAGAATTAATTACGTTCACTAGAAGAAGTTTGTGTTAATCCATGTAGTGTGGTAGATGTAAATATTACACTAATAAATCTGTAATCGGTATATATAGTGCTACAAAACAATTATGGTGGGTTGTTTATGATGTAAATAAATAAATATATGTGCCGGTACAACATGGACACTATTGTTTGGAGAACAATAATTTGGTGTTTGTTTATCCATTGTGCTACTAGTCATGATTTTGAGGCAGCTTCGTCAGGCTTAGGTAATAACAACTTTCAGTTACTATTCCAATTACCCAATTGATACCTCCAGGCTTAATTTATTAATCATTTGTTATAATTGCTAACTAAAGGCAATTTAAAAATGTTTTTTTATTCTCTGGAATTGCCCAATTTATTAATCAATGTTGTTATTCTCTTACTTATCTTGGATTGAGTCAACGTTTTTTTTAAATCAACCACATTTACTTATCTTGTCTGCATTAAATCAAATATTTACTGGATACATATCAATTGCATTCAATTTTAATTACCCTTGTTATTCTAAGAAGTTGAGAATGTATTTGTTATTATCGAGATTAATTTTGTATTTTTATTTCTTGCAAATATTCTTTATTATTGATAACAAGTTTTATTTGCTCATATAATGCTAATAGTCAGTTAATACCTTTTAAATATTTGACTAATCTAATCTTGTTATGACAATTATTTATTGTTTACTTTTTTATATCTAAGGTGAATAGCATAATATTAACTGTATACTAATTTAATTCCTTCATATTATGTTTACTTAATAAACTAATGTTAGTTACAATTTTATCGATTATTGGGTTTGTGATTTAATTTTGTTTTTCTAGTTTTGCTTCGATGTTTATTAAATTTGTTTGTATTGATTAGGAGATTTGAATAAAAAACTAATTAAACGTGGATATTTTATTTTAAAGTCTTTTTACTTTAATAGAATTCATTTTATGTATAATGGTATAATAGGTTTAAAAATTTAGGATTGTATATTCTCAATTTTAAAATAAAAATTCAATAACGATCAAACAAGATGTAAAGTATATTTTTTTGTTAACATTTTAAGATTCAATTCTTATAATAATTTATTCTATTAAATTAGGTGCAATAATAGTTTTTCCGTTGTATGAAATATCCAAACCTTCACCGGAGTATGATCGCAATGGCGAAATCTCAACTTCCTCGCCCTCTACAATAGCACCGGCATTTTCCAAATATATTTTATGCAAATTATACAGATCTCTTTTAGCGGTCATTGGACAATCGACTCCTGCAACGTCAGCGTTCTTCATGGCGCTAAATTCATTTTCTCGGTTAACTTCCCACACCACGAAATTTTGACTATATTCAAAAACATCAAAAACAAATTTTTCAATTTTAAATCCATTTGGTGATTTTGGAACAATTAAATTACCCTCATCATTTATGTACGGTATCTTCTTTTTTGCAACATGTAATTTAATTTCCTTATCGACCAACAATTCCAAAAAATTTGTGCTAAAAAAATGATTGCAAATATTCCCAGAGTTGTATACTAAAGTGCCATCTGGATTTTTTAAATTTGCATCCATATCTGTAATCTCGCTATATTCGACGACCTGGTATCGATTATTTAATAGACAAACGACTCCTATCGGTTCATCAGGATTTAATTTTTGTACGACTTTAGCTCCACAATCTGCACCTTTTTCCACGCAATATCCAATAAAAGTGGGATCGGCTACCTTTACCAAAATATTATCGACGCCATGTACGTGCAGGTATTTAACGCCGCGCTTTTTAAAATCATTTAAAATTCCATTGGTTTTTAAGGCCGTATAAATTCCACCGTTTCCGTTAGGCGCAAAGGCTATGTTATCATTTGCGTCCATTAAAATGTGTCCGTTGAAATCGAAGCAAGGCGACAAACCCTGCTTGAATATTACAACGTCTTGCTTATTCAAACCGAAATAGTGATTTTGTTCAAGAAATATTTTTGTTTCTTGATATGTGCAATCGCTTGTCATTACGTACCACGTTATTTTACCTGAATTTCCGGCCAATTCTTCGGCCTTTCTAATTCTTTCGGCTTGTAATTGCAGTAACGTTTTTTTGCTTAATAATCCTATGTCGTACATACCTTTAGGATAACTGATACCTAATCGTGTGCCTTGGCCTCCCGCCATTAATAAAACTCCTACATTTCCTTTAGATATTTCATGTAAACCTTTTGAGTAATATTTATTTAAATTCTTGCAATTGGATTCGGATTCAATTTGCTTTTTTGGAATGGGTTTCATATTATTGTCGATTGCATTTGGTTCGATTGCTTTTTGAAATAATGTTGTGAATGATTTAAAATCCATCTGGAGTAATTTGTTTACATACTCGCCCTTTTGCTTATCGTCGAATTTTTCGTAAAATCTTAACAGATGTTCTTGTTTGTTGTCTTGCAGTATTTTCTTTAATTCGCCAAGTTGTTCCATTTTATAATTGCTTTTGTTTGAAATTTTATGATGCAATATTATGTTGAACTTAGGAATACTTTGTAGGTTAGACAATTGCAGACAGTTTAATAGGATTTAACAATTTGTAGATAACAATTAGTTGAACTGATAAAATGTTGGTTGACCTTACTCAATCAAATCTTGTTGTATAACAGATGCTGATGCCACTAAATATAATTATTTAAAGAAAATGAAATTACAATGTTATAAATTTTGTTATTGTGAAATTAAATTAGTTTTATAAAACAATTTTTCATTTCAATTGTTTGAAAGGAAAATTACAAAAGAATGGAACATTATGTTTTTAAATTGTCGTTCTTAATGTGTTGAAAGATGCTGCTTGATTTCTCAAGTAGCATCGGACCCCTTTATATCATATCATATTAGAATTATTGAATGAAGTGGATTAAAATAACAAACTATCTAAATGTGTTAACTCATGTATATGTAACTATAAACATTATTTCAAGGAAATAAACATGTAAATGATTTATTTTCATTCCATCATGAACTCACTTTGCATTTTTTATAAGGTACTGTTCAAGGTCAAATACTTTTTGATTTGCAATTACAATCAGGAAAAATACCCATTTATATTTTAATACATATATAATTATATTGCTTCATGGAATTATGATATAATTTTAATTGGTTTTTAATTCATTCTATTTTAATTGCTTCTATTTATACATTGGTTTAATTGATACATATACCATTTCAAATAAGATTACTATCATAACATACACAACTTTTTATTATTACGTTCCTTGCAATCAACAGCAATAACCGATCAGAGGCACTATTTAGCACTAATTTTAGAAATGCTTCCTCACTTTACCTTACTTAACATGTCGTTACATTTACAAAATGACAAGTGAGGCAAAGTAAGAATTTTACACGCCTCCTTAACGAAAAAGTACCACCTCCCGCCCAAGCTTACTGGTAAGAAAAATGGCTTACTTAAAGGTGGGGTTGAAGTTTGAATGTTTTCTACGTATTTTTGTGATTATTTTCTGCCATAAAATGACACTAGTTTTATTCCACTAAGTATTAATTAGATTACCTAACTTTATATAACATTAGAAAATGTAGAAAACTGACAAAAGAGTAATTTAATTGACAATTTTTATAGAATGATTCAATAATCTGTAGATATATTTGTATAATACAAATACAGTTTATTCAGAAGAATGAAAAATAGGCAATAATAATCTTCATAGGTTGATTTGCTCATAACCTTAACTAACCATAAGAATGAGGTCATGTACAGAGTAAAACGGCTTACTTAAACTGTTCCATTTGCACATGTAAATGTACGTGAGGTGAGGATGAGTTTTTTTGCTTACCTTACTTCACAGCCGATTTACTTAATGATAAATCTAAAAACTAATGCTTTTTATTTGTTTTTAAACCAATATTGTCCATATCTTTTAATACATTCAGGACGACCATTTTTGTATTATGATTTATTTTTTAGTGATTTGTTGAATATAAAATAATAGTAAAAAATATTGTGTTAACTTATGATGATAAATTAACTTGTAATATTTGTAATAAATAAATAAATAAAAATTTTAAATCAAAGACAATTGACAGCGTAAACAGAAAGAGACCTTATTTGTTTCAATAAATTTTAATTAACTTAAAAAAATTATTTGCGATTATAATGATTTTAATAAATATTTCTTTGTGTACATCATAAAATTATACATAAAATTTGTTTTCGTTCATTTTATGCAAACATTTTTTGTTTGGAAAATTGAATATAAAACATACAGTTAATATTCGAAGTGTTTATTTTTACTGTGCCAAAAATAAATGCAATAGTAAAAATTATTACTGGTTTATAGATTCTATTATTGGCATGATGCAGTGCAAACGATCTTAAAATTTGATTTTTAAAATTTTATTTCAATTCCATAAATATGTAGAATTTGTTTTGTTTTGCCGTTCCCTCTACATTTCCAAATAATTACCAAACATTTTGCAAATTTCATAATAAAAGGTTACAATATTTTTTAACATTTTGTTTCCATTTTAAAATATATTTTTGTTATTTATTGAGATTGTTATATTTTCTAATATTTTGTATTGTTTCCCAATACTTCAGAAATATTTTTGGAGGTTTTTGATAAAAAAAACATTTCTTGATGTTTTGCAAATATTTCAATTCTGTTAAATATTTATAGATCTTGAAAAGCGAAATATTTATAAAAACTATTTGGATTTTCCAGTGTTCAAGGTTGGATTTGTTGGTTAAAAATACGTTTTTTTAAACGTGAGATAAATATTTATATGGCAGATTGTTATGATATTTTGGTTCATTTCCATTGTTTACATTTAATGAAGTATTTAACAACATCTCAATTATTGAAGTTAATCATGCTAGAAACATAAGTATTGTTAAGAGCTCGAGTAGCAAAAAAAATTTAATGTTAAGTACGTTATTTATTACATTCTCACAATTAATTTATAATTTTAAAACAGTAAATATTTACATAATGTTTATTGCACATTCTTTATTGATCTAAGAATTTACATATTCATTTTTTTCAATGGTGAAAGATTAACAAAAATTTAGTTAAAACTAGTTTAAATGATAATTTTTCTAAATTCATCAAACATTTTGTTTTTATGTAATTGTTTATCAGCTTCTCCAGTTGTGATAATAAATTTGAAATACATAATAAGTAATTTGTATAAATAGATATGACATGTTATGCATTCTGGACATTAATTATGTTACGAATATTGTAAATAATAATTATTTCCAATTTAAATTATTAAATGGAGCCTAAGTTGAAATTAAGATGTTATAATTATTATGTAAATACTACGCCATTACACACGATGCGAATCTTTTAAGTAATATCTCATTATTATCATATCAATTAATTATGTTATCCCTAAATTTTGCTGAATGTATTATAATAACAAAGTAAGCTTTATTCTCATATCAACATTTCTTTTATTGAACTGAGCGTTTCATAATATGCACCATTAGTGACGACATCACTTATCCATTACTGTATCTTTTGAGATTTTTTTACGTAGGTGAACGGATTATTTTATTCTGTTATGACGAATTTATTAAGACTCCTAAGTATCTTAATGGACGTATTGACTAATTAGAAATTTTTTAATGTATATTTTGATTCACAATTTAAAAAAAATAGATATTAGCTCTGTTTAGTGTGTGTTTGGGACTGTTCGGAGCACCTTGCGCTGTTTGTTTGTATGCCTTAACTAGCACTAAGTAGACTGCATTTTTTCATTTGTATGCTCCGAACTTTCTCCTTCTTTTGACAGTTCAAGTTAGGCCAGCATGGATTAACGCACCAAAATTTAAAATGCTTATTTCTAAAACACATGTATATTTTATTGTCAATTATCTTATTATAACTTCAATTTTATTATCAACGGCATTTGTATTAATTGCGTAAGTTAATTTTATTACCTTGCAATATAAATAATAAAAATGAATACACAAGCCAAATTATAATTGCAAGAGTATCTCAATTGTCACCGTCTATTCTTTTTTTACTTCAATTTGTCCAATTTTTGACAATCAAGTTTGTTCGTTATTGTAGTACATTTCATAAGAACTATCTTGAACTGTGACTTAATAAAGGAACTTGCTTGGAACAGTCCTGAACACACAAACGAAAAGAGGTATTGAAAGTGGAAATGAACACAACATACAACATATTCTCAAACCATCGTACAAAAATGATAAATTAATGCTATTATTATTATTATTAAATGCATGATTACAATTGATTATATTTACAATGTTTGTTTTCCATGTTTCGATGTCCAGTTGGGTGACATATATTGGTCAAAATTAAGAACCAATAGATGGCGTTTTTGTCTTTTGTCAGTAATTCATAAAACATTAATAGATGTCACGATCCAGTTTAGTTGATTTTTAGAAACTAATAAAAAAATAAAACGTTTTCTGGGGAGCTTACTTCAGTTACCCAAAAGTACGCTAGTTGGTTACAGTTGACATAATTATTATGACGCTACTACCTCAAGAAAAGTTACTTGCAATTAATTTATGTATTTAAAATGTCCTGTTTTAATGCTGATGCACTTGTATTCATTTTTGTATTACAAAATGACGCAACTTACTTTTTAACATATTGTGGTCCCAACCATCTCAAGCTGTTGTTACCCAGTACATCAGTACATCAGTAAGGTCGCCAGAATATGAGTAAGTTGTAACTGCAACTAACCGAAGGTAACTTTTTCTCGCTAGAAACGACTAAAATTTGTAACTTTTATGACCAAAAAGGTCAAAATGAACATTTCTGTCACCAATATTTATATACAAGTTTATGTTTCTGACAATAACACTCTTGCTTTGGCAGTAACGCATCAGAATGTTTCCAGTATACAGTAGTTACAAATTTAAGCTAAAATGAAACATTTAGTTTTGTTTGAACAATAAAAAAGATCAACAAAAGTAATGCAATGTGTAAATGTCATCGGTAGATATAAATTTGATTTTTTTCGATTATTTCCAGGTACATGTGACGCTAAACAATTTCAATGCGACAATGGCAAATGCATACCAATCCATTGGAAATGCGACACAAACAAAGATTGCGAAGATGGATCCGACGAACCTTTAGAATGTCAACAAAGTCAGAGTTGCCGTCCAGAACAATTTCAATGTCTTCTGACACACAAGTGCCTGCCACACGGATTTGCCTGTGACGGCGAAGACGATTGTGGCATTTCACCTGACTACGGACCCGACACGTCCGATGAAGATCCTAAATTATGTGTGGGAAAAGTGGCGCAATGTCCATGGAATGAAGCAAGATGTGAAGAAACCAGTGAATGTAGACCACTGGAAAAATTCTGCGACGGTCATGGCGATTGTCCCAATAATAGTGATGAGTGGGATTTTTGTGTCAAAAACATATCTTCGTGTAAATTGCATCAATGTGCTTATGCATGTAAGCCCACACCAGAAGGGCCTAAATGTTATTGCACTAAAGGTAGAAGGCCTGATGGGAATAAATGTGTAGATGCTAATGAATGCGAATTGGATAATTCGTGTGCTCAATTATGTAAAAATACAGAAGGCTCGTTTGAGTGCTCATGTGTTTCCGGATATACAAAAAATGGAACTAATTGTATAGCAATCAATGGTAAGAATTTTTCTCAATAAAAATGATAAAGAATTGTATATGATGTATTCGTCGATCTACAAGCAAAACACATTAAGTTACAATTTTCTGAATTACTCAACTTTGCATTAATCTTTAAATGACATACATAATTGCTGATAGGACCATTGTTACATGTACTCACAAAAATGTTTTGACTTTTGATAAAATAAATGTCAATTGTTGAGTATACATTTGAAACAGTTGAAAATTAATAATTAATTACAGTGAAAGGTGTAATTAATTTTCCATACTTATATGGATGTGTGTTGGTGCATTCTAAATTGTTCGGTTATAGGAGTTGTCCGCTTATTGGAGTTGTCCGCAACTAGAGATTTCACTGTATTTCAAAACTTTGACTTGAACTTAATATGTTTTGCTTGTAGACTGACGATATACAGTATAATGACTGCTTTTATTGGTGATTTTATTTTTCTTGAATTAAATATAATAAATATATCCTAAAATAAGTGTCAATTTAATATTTTAGTTTTAATTTTTTTAATTTAATACTTATATAAAGCTTTCCTTTACATTTTATTTTGTCCTGAAAATAATCAGTAATTTTCGGACCAAAAGAAATATTGAAGTCAATACATTTTAATAAAATTGCAGTCATTCCAATTTCATCTGTACAATGGAATATTTTAAGAAATAATTATGTTTTAGTGCCTGCTACTGAGCCGGCTTCTTTAATAATATCAACACAAGCAACAATAAGACGTGTGACACTTGACGGCCACTCGTTTCCCGGAAACTCTACACTACATTTGTTGAACAGCAATGCATTGGAATATTCGCATAGAAATAGGTCCGTTTGTTACATCCATCACAATGTAAGCAAAGCCGCTTTAGTCTGTGCCAACATCGACGACTTAAATCAAAGATGGACGTTACCAAAACCGTCCACTTTTCCAGAAGTTGAACATATACAACAAATAGCATTAGATTGGGTTTCCAATAATTGGTATTTTCTTGATGATACTCAAGAAATGATATTTATTTGCAATAATAACCTCGACAAGTGCAATATTTTAATCGAAGTAGATATAGCAAAGCCCAGATCTGTAGCTCTTGATCCGACTGCAGGTTACATGTTTTTTACAAAATGGGGACTCTCATTACCGAAGTTGGAGCGAAGTAAACTGGACGGTACCGAACGCAAAGCTTTGGTTTCACATAAAATTGTTTATCCATATGGGGTGTCAGTTGATTACACAACTAAAGAAGTTTATTGGGTCGATACATATCTGGATTATATTGAGAAAGTTAATTATGATGGTAGAAATCGACGGACTATTATGAAAGGAGATACAGTGCAGAATTTATATGGGATCAGCATATTTGAAAGTAAATTGTTCGTCTCATCATGGCATAATGACAGTATTTTAGAATTAGATAAAGTTGCTCAAACTGTTAAAGGGATTGTTACCAATATTACCCGACCGTTTAATTTACATATCTTCCATAGACAACGGCAACCTGAAGGTATACTGATTTTATTATTAGAAAAATTAATTGCTAAACTAATTCTATTTTTAAAATGATGTAAATTGAATATTTATAAAAATGTTGTATTTAATGCAACAGCAATTTGTTTGATTTCATAATTGAAAAATAATTTTTTTAATTTGTTTTCCGTAATTCTAATTATGTAAAACAACATAACCCCAAATTAGGAATAATATATTTTAAATTTTTAGTTGCCCATTCTTGTAAAACCAACAATGGCGGATGCCAACATATATGCATACCAAATTGGACCCGAGATATAGCCACTGCCAAATGTATGTGTGCCGCCGGTTACAAACTAATAGAAAAAGGCGAATGCGTTGTTCAATCACCCTCATCATTTCTTCTAATAGCCAAAAGTAAACCTGCTTCAATTAAAGGCGTCGACTTATACGAAAAATCAGAAACCATAATACCAATAACCAGCTTAAATCGACCTAGTGCATTAGACTATGATGTTAGCACACGATCTATAATATATTCTGATACACAACGAGCTGTAATCGAGCGTGCCACCTTAGAAGGCGAAAGCCGTACAGTAATTTTGGAAACTGGTTTGGATAAATGCGATGGTGTCGCTTACGATTGGATGGCAAAAAATTTATATTGGACTGATGAAGCACATAAAACAATAAATGTGTTGAGATTATCAAACGCAACATACAGACGGACTCTTATATTTAGCAGCACATCATTTCCAAAATCTATAGTAGTTGATCCGAAACGTGGCATGATGTATTGGGCCAGCTATCCACCATTAAACAATCATAATAATAATATAGGACATATTGAAAGGGCCTGGATGGATGGCTCGCATAATGAAATTTTTATTAAAACTGATATTTATTATCCGAGCGGTTTAGCTATCGATCCGTTGGATAAGCGTTTGTATTGGTCGGATTCAAAAATGCTAAAAATTGAAAGTATCGATTTTAATGGTAACGATAGAAGAATTGAGGTTAGGGATGGACTCGATTATCCGTACGGATTGAATTTCTTTAACCGAACGCTTTATTATGTGGAATATGCTTTGGGGACTGTTATGTCTTATAGTTTGGATAATAAAACATTTACAACGATTGATAAAGGAAATCCACCATTGTATCAAGTGAAAGTTTTTGATTCTAAGTCACAGATTGGTAAGTACATTTATTTGAGTATACGCCTTTTTTGCAAGAAAAATATAAAGATACCACAAAATTCTCATTTATTTCTACATTATGTTTTGTTTTTCAGGAGGTAACGATTGTCGAAACAATAACAATGGTTGTACCGAATTATGCCTAACGACACCAAAAAAAGTGGTATGTGCATGTTCAGATGGTTACGAATTGTCCGGTAATGAATGCAAAAAGATGTCGAATTATACAGAACCTAGTTTATGCCCTGACAATCATTTCAAGTGTAAACGAACTCAACGTTGTATATCTGCTAATTATTTATGTGATGGTGCTAATGATTGTACAGACGGTTCTGATGAATCTTTGGAACAATGTGAACATATTGTTTGTTCACCTGATCAATTCAGGTAAGAATATGTTGATTTTACTGTTAAATTTTTAATCTCACTTTTAATTGATAACTATTTCTTTTTTATGTAAAACAATTTTTTTTAGATGTGATAGGGTTGTATGTATTGCAAAACATTGGTTATGCGACGGTGATAAAGATTGTGCAGACGGTACCGATGAAGATCCTGCTAATTGTTCCCGTACATGTGGACCTAATGAATTCATGTGCAAACATTCAAAAAGATGCATCCATAAGTTATGGAAATGTGATAGTGTGAAAGACTGCGGAGCTGGAGATGAGAGTGATGAAGAAAACTGTGGTAATTAAAACATTTTTATATAACCTAAACTACAAATATTTCCAATCTCCTTAATGTATTATATATATATATATATATATATATATATATATATATACAGATTCCGTTAGAAAAATATATGCACTACAAATAACAAAATTAATAAATCTGTTGAACAAAAGACCATACCACAACATACTAGAAATTCAAAATAATTCACAATATGAGTATTCCAATACAGTCTGACTGAGAGTGTATACATTTTTCTGGTGGACTCCGTAGATCTTTTTAAATTGGTTTTTACTTTTCTTAAATATTTACATATATATGGATCTCAAAATCAAGTTTATGATGGTAGTTATAGTTGGAGATGTAAATGCAGAAATAAAATTTGTGTTTTACTATATAAGTACTAAGCAATTGTTGTACAAACTTTTATACATTTTTTTAATCTAATATATAATATATAATTTAATCTAATTATAGAAACGAAAAAATGTGATATAACGGAATTTACGTGCAATAACTCAAGATGCATCTCGACCGACCTTTACTGCGATGGTGTCGATGATTGCCAAGATGGATCCGACGAACAAAACTGCTTTACATGTGATATAAACACTGAAATACAATGCGCCTCGACCCAAACTTGCCTCCCGATCAGTAAAAATTGCAACAACATACAAGATTGTCCGGATGGTTCCGACGAAATTTATTGCGATGAAAAACCAAAGGCGTGCGAAAAAAATCAATTTGCATGTGCGACCCTTGAATGTATACCTAAAAAGTTTGTCTGCGACGGTCGTTTAGATTGTAAAGATGGTACGGATGAAAAGGATTGCGATCCGAAACGTATACATAACGCAACTACTATTAAACCACCGGTTGAAGGTATCGAATGCGAACATCCTTCAAGAATGTGTGATAATAATACTCGTTGTATTACCGTCGATCAGTTGTGCGATGATCGAGTCGATTGTGATGATAGCAGCGATGAGGGTTTACGTTGTTCGGAAAAAATGTGCGAGCATAGTTTGGTTTGTTCGCATGATTGTCATAACGCACCAGAAGGATTGACTTGTTCGTGCCCCAATAATTTACATTTACAATCGGATGAGCAAACATGTTTAGAAACGCATCCTTGTGAAGGTTGGGGTGTATGTTCGCAAAATTGCGAGCATAGAGGCAGTCGTTATAAATGTACCTGTTTACCCGGGTATGCTATTGAAGATGATGGATTTACTTGTAAAAGTGAAGACGATAGTGTGCCATACGTCATTTTTAGCAATCGACATGAAATCATCGGGGTCGATTTGCATTCATTTAATGTAAAAGCTTTTATATCAAGTTTGAAAAATACAATTGCGTTAGATTTCTTCCATTCCAACGATACTGATATGGTAAGTGATTATTTTATTAAGATTATAACAATTTAATACTTTTATAAATTTTATGCAGGTATTTTGGACGGATGTAATTGATGATAAAATCTATCGTGGCACATTAGTCGGAAATTCATTAAGCAACATTGAACCCGTAGTACAAACCGGCTTGGCCACTGCAGAGGGCCTTGCTGTTGATTGGATTGGTGAAAATTTATATTGGGTTGAAAGCAACCTCGATCAAATAGAAGTGTCCCGACTAAACGGCAGTTTTCGGCGTACATTAGTAGCCGGAGAAATGGAAAGTCCACGAGCCGTAGCTTTAGATCCCCGTGACGGTTGGCTGTTTTGGACCGATTGGGATAACGCCGCACCGCGTATAGAACGATGTTCCTTAGCAGGATTAGATCGATCAATTGTAGTAAAAGTTGTTGAAATTGACGGAGCATGGCCTAATGGATTAACTTTAGATTACGATACTAGACGAATTTATTGGATTGATGCTCGATCGGATTCAATTCATACCACGAAATACGATGGCTCAAATCATCATGAAGTTATGCGAAATCACGACATGTTATCACATCCCTTTGCTATAACATTATTCGGCAATCATGTTTATTGGACCGATTGGCGAACTAATAGTTTAGTCCGGGCTAATAAATGGAACGGCGGCAACATAATGGGAATATTAAAAACATTAACTCAACCATTTGATATACAAATACTTCATCCAAGTCGGCAACCCAGAGATTCGGTAAATCCGTGCGGACAAAGCAATGGCGGCTGCTCGCATCTATGCTTACTACATACAAAAGGAACATACAAATGCGACTGCCCGCATGTCATGCGATTAAATTCCGATAATAAAACATGCGTTGTAAACGAACGGGTATTATTAATAGCTCGTGCTAATGAAATACGTGGTGTAGATTTACTTCAACCGTATTATCATACTATTCCAACAAAAAGTATGCCTCAAGTTGTAAGTCCTAGTCAAATAGAATATTTTGCAAAAAACAACACTTTGTTTTGGACCGATTCTCAAGTGAATGAAGTAAAAAAATCTGGGTTGACAGTGGGACCCACACAAACTTTAATAGATACTGGAATTGAACATCCATCTGGTTTAGCTGTCGATTGGTTAGCCGGATTAATATTTGTTGGCTCTCCATCTGGTATTCTCGTTTGTAATTTATTGGGTGAATATAGTACAATATTAATCGACAAAGTGAATATTATAAGTTTAGCTGCGGATCCACCCCAGGGTCGATTGTTTTGGATTGGTCAAGATGCAACAACTGCGTATATTGAAATGAGTGCAATGGACGGAACCAATCGACATATCTTAATATCTAACCTAACACAAAGTACAAAAAGTTTAAGTTACGACCGGGACACAAATAGATTATATTATGTTAGTAATTTTGAAATATTTTACTACGAATTAAGAAGCAAATTAATTATAAAGTTGCCACTGTTTAAAACATCTGTTGCGGCTACTGCTACAGTTTATAAGGATTTGGTTTATTACGCCGATGATGACGATCAGTCAATTCGAAGTGCCGATAAAACAACCGGTGGAAATGATAAGTTTTTAAGGAACAGTACCGGTGTTTTGGCTTTGAGAATTTATGACCCTACAGAACAAGTAGGATCGCATCCATGCGCATTAAATAAATTGGGTTGCCAACATTTATGTTTGCCGACTACGTCAAAAGAACATACATGCAGATGTGCTACCGGATATTATATTGATCCAAAAGATCCTAGAGGCTGCATAGGTAAGTTATCTTCAACTAAATTTTATGATTTGTCAATTTAACAATTTTAATTTAGGTATAGAAGAATTTTTGTTCTATTCAATAAACTGGGAAATACGAGGTCTTCCATTAAACGGTAGCAATACCACCCAAGTTTTGGGACCAATATCACGCGTATCTATGGCAAGCACCATAGATTTTGTAGCTAGCGATGATTTAATATTTTGGGCTGATAGTGATCACGGACTTATAACTGCCATTGGCAGAGATGGCACAAAACGTAGAACGGTAATTGAACAAAGTGAAGGAATGGAATCGGTTGCTGTGGACTGGTTAACTGGTCTCGCAATTGATTGGTCTGCTAGAAATATGTATTGGAGTGATCCCAAACATAAAGTGATTGAAGTATCACGATTAAATGGTTCGGCTAGATACGTCGTATTATCTACCGATATTGGAAAACCAACTGCTTTAGTTGTCGATCCATCTGTTGGAATGTTAGTTTGGGCTGGTGAAAATAAATTGGAAAAGTCAGCTTTAGATGGTTCTAATCGAAAGGTTTTGATTAATTCCACCAGTATAAGTATATCAGATGTTACTTTAGATATGGATAAAAAATATATATACTGGTGTGATACTAGCACTAATACAATTGAACGAATGACATACGATGGATTGGAACATCAAGTACTATTGAATCATTCACTGCAGAATCCTGTAGCTTTAACCTTACTGGATAACATTTTATATTGGGTTGACACGTTAGTATTAGCAATATTATTTATTATAAAATTTAGGTTTCTTCTTTATAAATTATGGATATTTTAAATGCTCTTATATTTCAGCTTTGATAAAAATTATTCATAATTTTTGGATTCATTTATTACAAATTATATAAAAAACATAGATATTTTTATGTATATACAAAATTACCTAACTAAGACCTATCTGACAAATCTGATGTTAGCACTAACTATTGCATTTACAACAATTGCGTGTGCCGATTTAGTACATTCTCATGCAAGAAAATAGAACCTGTTCTAATTTCTTGGATAAGGAAAGGAAAGCTAAATATGCCCAGAACAGTTGCGTGTAGAAAAACAAGTGTTTGTATACAACTCAGATATTTGACATTTTACTTTCACTGACAGAACGATTGAATTCACGTGCACAAGTATTTATTTTACAAACTTACGTGTCATACAGAAATACCGGAGTTAGTTTTAAATTTCTGATATAATACGTGATCAAACTTGTAAAAACTTATTGAGTATTGTAGGTTTGTGTGAAAATGTTGGTCTAATCATTGCAATGAATCTGTATTTTAATGGTTGGTCCATAATATATTAACTTATAAGTTACCTTACAAATAAAATTAAAACAAAAACTTTGAGGATATTTGTTTAAATATAACTTACAAATTTTAATTATATTAATTTAATATGTGTATTAATTATAGAACTCATGATCGTGGCAGCATTAAATCAGGAAATATAAACAACTTATCTGATTATCAAATACTATTACGCCAAGCCGGTGATTCATTAAAAGATATACAAATATTTTCAAAGCGCAGACAACAGGGTAAAAATGCATGCGCTCATAATAATGGTGGATGTGAAGAGTTGTGTTTATTCAATGGAACTCATCCAGTTTGTGCTTGTCCGCATGGAACTTTAGCTCCTGATGGCAGAACATGTCAAGGTATTTTAAATTATTAAAAAAAAAAATTTTGTTTATAAATATTTTAATTATATTTTACTTTTAGAATACGATAGCTTTATTATGTATTCTCGTGTTGTGAGTATTGATTCAATTCACATGACTGATGCCACTGTACAAAATGCTCCGTTTCCTAGTATCAAGAATAACTCGCTGATGAAAAATGCGATTGGTGTCACTTTTAATTATAAGCAGCAGCGATTGTTTTATTCAGATATACAAAGGGGATCTATTAACACAGTCAATTTTAATGGGACGGGACATGCAATCATTGTTGAAAGTAAGTATTGGTTTTATTTACAATACATTTTTGTTTAATTGGCAAACCAATCAGTAACAACGAGATCGTTGCTTTAGGGAAATATTTGTTTATAAAACCTCAATCGCCAAAATTACTTTTTAAAGACAAAACTTATTCAAAGAAAATTATCAAGAAAAGAGTTTTATAAAAAAATTAATAACGATGAACATATGAATAAATATTTTTTTAGGACAAGGATCTGTGGAAGGTGTTGTTTATGAGCAATTATATAACTCATTATACTGGACATGTCACAATGACCCTGCAATCCGTCGGGTAAATCTAACAGAAGTAGGCATGAATAGATCTCACGTGGAAACGGTCGTTGAACTTCAATCGCATGATAAACCACGTGGAATAACAGTAGATAGCTGCGGAGCTCGAATATATTGGACCAATTGGAATTCGCAACAACCGAGTATAGAAAGAGCCTATTTTACTGGTTTCCACCGGGAAGCTATTGTAACAAGCGATATTCGAATGCCGAATGCAATTACACTAGATCACAAAGCACATAAATTATATTGGAGTGATGCCAGATTGGATAAAATTGAACGATGCGAATACGATGGTTCTAATCGAGTTGTTTTTGCTAAAGTTACTCCTCAACATCCATTTGCGTTAGCTGTTTACGGGGATTTAATATTTTGGACAGATTGGGTGCTACATGCGGTTTTACGAGCAGATAAATTAACCGGACAGAATGTCGTTTGGTTGAGACGGGATGTGGCAAGACCGATGGGTATAGTAGCAATTGCTAACGATACAAACGATTGTTTTTCAAATCCTTGCTTATCATTAAACGGTGGCTGTGAGGAAATATGCCGACTATCGGCATCAGCTGTGGTGCAGTGCAGCTGCTCAGATGGACGCACTTTAGCCGAAGATGGTAAACGATGCTTTTCGAAAACTTCAAATACTTGCAAAGACGATTCCTTCAGATGTTCCGATGGTGGTTGCATTCCATATGTTTTAACCTGTGATGGAATTTCACATTGTGTTGATGGATCGGATGAGGAACCAGGTTATTGCGGCCATAGAAATTGTCATCAAATGTTTCAATGTTTAAATAAGCGATGCATTCCACTAACTTCAATTTGTAATAGCGTTGATGATTGCGGTGATAACAGTGATGAGAAAAATTGCACCTGTTCAGATGAAACGCACTTCAGATGTGCTAGTGGTGAATGCATTTTTAAAGGATTTAGATGTGACATGGATCCGGATTGTAATGATTCTAGTGATGAAATGGGATGTCGTAAGTTTGCAATAATGATTCGTATAAAGCTTTATTAAATCTTTAATATTACAGAACAAACAAATTGTAGTGGATACAATTCACTAATAAATTGTGCCAATACTACAGCTTGTATTCGTCCTGAGTGGTTCTGCGACGGTGAAAATGATTGCTGGGATTTCTCTGATGAGCAAAATTGTACAAATAAAGCATGCACCTCAACAGAGTTTCAATGCTCTACCGGTAGATGCATACCTATTAAACAAGAATGTGATGGGAGCGATGATTGCCACGATGGCAAAAATGGTGCTAGTTCAGATGAAAAAAATTGTGGTAAGGTTTATTTCATCTTCAATTTTATTATTCTAAATGTGTCAATTTATAGGTGGCAGATGTCGGTCCAATCAATTTATGTGTTCATCGGATTCTTTATGTATTCCTATTAAGTTCAGATGTGATGGTCAACCAGATTGTCGGGATGAATCAGATGAACACGGTTGCAGTAAGTGAACTTTGAGTTACCATCTTAAAAGCAATTACCATTTAAACTTTATTTTGTCTTTAGAACAATTATGTCGTGTAGACCAATTTAAATGTGCCAATAATGATTGCATACCTATTTCATGGCAATGTGATGGACAACAAGATTGTGCCGATAATTCCGATGAAAGCGAGCATTGCCACAATAATACTTGTGGCACATGGGAGTTTAGATGCAACTCAACGGGAGGATGTATTCCTTGGACGTGGGTTTGTGATGAGGAAGCTGATTGTGCGGATAAAGCTGATGAGCATCATGATTTAGGTTGTAAACCGACCTCGTGCAAAGATAACGAATTTCAATGTGCTGATCGAACATGTATATCAAAGGTAACATTCGAACTTGAATTTTTAATGTTTTGCCATTCTAAAGAAAACAAATTTTTTCACAAAAATAAAGCGTGATAGCACAAACATAACCTAAAATATATTTTACAATACATAAATTTTACTTTCCATTTTATTATTCATTTAACAATTTTGGTGATTCAATTGCGTTTTATTGTATTTTAACCTAAAAGATTATTTTATAGTAAATAATTTTTTTGAACATGAAAATTTATTTGTTAAAGTTAAATTAAATTTTTGCAGGTATATTATTGCGATGGTGATGATGACTGCAATGACAAAACTGACGAACCTACGGGCTGCCATCACTCATGCAATCCCGGAGAATTCAAATGTGCCAACGAGAAATGTATTCTTGAATTTTACCGCTGCAATAGCAGAGACGATTGTGGTGATAACAGTGACGAAGCAGATTGTGGCGAACAACCAAAACCAGATTGCTCCGACAAAGGATATCACAAATGCGATAACGGTGTTTGCATTTTAGAATCATTGCTTTGTGACGGCGAAGATAATTGCGGTGATTATAGCGATGAAAAAAAATGCAGTAAGAATATTTAATTTATAATAATAATAAAAACAGTTTTAAGTTTATCTATTGCAGATATTAATGAGTGCGAAGTTTCAATTTCTCCATGCTCGCAACAATGTACAGATAAAAAAGTCGGTTATGAATGCTCTTGCTATAAAGGATTCCAAATTAGTAAGAAAAATGCTGCTCATTGTGAGGATATCAATGAATGTACTGATCGGCCTTGCAGCCAAACATGCAGAAATACTTTTGGCTCATTTATGTGCATATGCACGGAAGGATATAAGTTGGCAGCTGATGGAGTGTCCTGTAAAGCAGATAGCAATATTACTGCTAAATTATTATTAGCAAACAGGTTAGTAAATCAAAATTTTCTATTTTAAGTTTATTTAGCTTGTTTTAATGTCAGCATAACTTTAGTAAATTTGATTTTATAAAGAATAGAATATTTAAAATATTATTGTTTGATGAATGCCTTAATACATTTTAATACAAATATTTTCTTGTCAGATATTATATAAGAGAATTAAATCTGGATGGACATTCAACGTTATTAGAACACAATTTAACTAATGCGGTAGCTTTGGATTACGATTGGGATAGTAAATGTATATTCTGGTCAGACGTTACAACAGTCAGTAGCTCCATAAAAAAGTTATGTAATAACAGCGATAACTCTTCATCGACCGTATTACATTCCGCCACATTACAAAACCCGGATGGTTTGGCGGTCGATTGGATCGGAAAGAATTTATATTGGTGCGATAAAGGTTTGGATACGCTTGAAGTATCAACTCTCGATGGTAAATTTAGAAAAGTTTTAATATCATCCGGCTTACAAGAACCAAGAGCGGTTGCTGTAGATCCAATCAGGCGATATTTATATTGGACAGATTGGGGAACTAATGTGCATATTGGTAAGGCAGGAATGGACGGTTCAAATCCAACGATAATTATCAATGCCAATTCAAGTTTGGGTTGGCCAAACGCTCTTACCGTTGCGTACGATACTAAAGAATTGTTTTGGGCTGATGCTCGCGAAGATTATATTGCAGTTTCTGATTTAAATGGTGATAATATACGAATAATTGCAAGCAGGAATCATAATCCAGGATTGCAATTACATCACGTGTTTGCTATAGCTGTCTGGGAGAATTATGTCTATTGGACCGATTGGGAAACCAAATCAATAGAACGCTGCCACAAATATTCTGGTAATGATTTTAAAAGTTTATTAACGACAGTTCATCGTCCAATGGATTTACGAGTTGTGCATCCTCTACGTCAACCAAAAACTGAGAATCCTTGTGCGAAAGCTAAATGCACCGGGTTGTGCCTTTTGAAGCCGGAACCTCCATTTTATACATGTGCTTGTCCTGAAAATTACATGATTGCATCAGATGGTAGAAGTTGTGTGTCGAATTGTACTTCGGCTCATTTTGAATGTAAAACTACTTACAAATGTATTCCGTTTTGGTGGAAATGTGACACACAAGATGATTGCGGTGATAGAAGTGATGAACCCGATGATTGTCCGAAGTTTAATTGTTCACCAGGTCAATATCAATGCAATAATGGTAATTGCATACATCCATCTCAGTTGTGTAATGGAAAAGATGACTGCAAAGATAATACCGATGAAAGCAATTGTAATAATTATACTTGCTTAAATAATCAGTTTAGGTGTGCAGGTTAGTATTTTTTATTATATAATACTTATTTATAAAAAAATGTTACTTTCAAGATAATTAAAATTTAACATAACCTCATATTTTCCAGCCAGGTACAATTCTGGCTGGAATTTTAAAAGTGAAATAACTTATTTTGTAAGAACTAAAGAAATTGATTTATATTGCTTTTTAGGAAATGTAACTGTTACTGCAAGATGTATTGGCAGTAATCAACGATGCGACAAACACTTAGATTGTCCACTTGGGGAAGATGAAGCCGACTGTCCACCTGCTACATGCCCCCCACACCAATTCAAATGCAATAACGATAAATGTATTCCAGCAGTTTGGGTTTGCGATAAAGACAATGATTGCGGTGACGATTCTGATGAACTTGCAAATTGCTCGTCACGTACGTGCCCATCAGATCATTTCTTATGCAACTCCGGTAGATGCATACCAAGATCTTGGCAATGCGATGGGGAAGCCGATTGCTCTGAAAGTGAAGACGAACCCGCATCTTGCAACCTGCCAGATTTCCATACATGCGAACCAACATATTTCAAATGTAACACGAATAAATGCATTCCCGGTAGATGGAAATGTGATTATGATGATGATTGTGGTGATAGTTCTGATGAAGTTGGCTGTATACCTAGGAATTGCTCTGAAAGTGAATTTAGATGTGGTGATGGCAAATGTATTCGTGGAAATCAACAATGCGATGGAGAATTTCATTGTGAGGATAGATCGGATGAACAGAATTGTCAGAATAAATGTGACCACAACGAATTCCAATGCACTAATCCGCAATATTGTATTGCATTGTAAGTATTAATAGAATTATTACAATTTGTTTGTAAGATTGTGTCTTTCAAAGAAAAGATCATTTTTTCAAAAATAAATTCGTAAATGACAATCCATGAGTTAGGTTACTATGTCGGATTTAATTGCATTGACCTTTTTACAAGTGTTTCGTAGAAATTCATTTTTTTAATTCAAAATAGTCTTTTTAAAATTTATTACATAATGTATCAGTTGCATTTAAAAATATATTTCAATTTACCAAACCCTGCATGATCATAACCTTAATTTTGACATTTTAATATCCAATTATTGTTTAGGGAATGGAAATGTGATGGCGATACCGATTGTGCTGACGCTTCTGATGAGGCCAATTGCAGTGATACGTGCTCTGATAATGGTTTTAAATGTGACAACGGTTTATGCATCAATGAAGATTGGCGATGTGACGGACAGAAAGATTGTGAGGATGGTTCTGATGAAATGATACATGTTTGTGCTACTTTGGCTTGTCCTCCGGGTCGATTACGTTGCAGAAATCACATATGTGTACCTATGTCGGTAGTTTGTGATGGTAAAGATCAATGTGGTGATAATAGTGATGAAGAACCACAAATGTGCAAATCAATTGGTTCATGTCCGAAAAACCAATTCCATTGCAAAAATGCCAGATGCATTGATGTTAATTTAGTTTGCGACGGGGAAAACGATTGTGGTGATAATAGCGATGAAGTTGATTGCAGCAATTCTGCCTGTCGGTATGGTACTTGTTCCCAACAATGTTTTGAACGCAAAAATGGCAATTACAGTTGTAAATGTTCCAAAGGATTCCATCCTAGTAGGGACAGTGGCTGTCAAGCTCAAGGTGAACCTGCAACTTTGGTATTGGCAACGGAAGCCGAGTTGAGATTAATATCACCTTATAAGGCCGGACTTACAAATCATTTATCTAAAGCCGTACTTGCCACTGATCCTGGCTATAAAGTTGATACTGTTGATATCTTATATGAGGCTAAAAAAGTATTTGCATTTTGGACCAATCATCATAATGCTCAAGTGCAAAGTATGCTGTTACGTGTAGGAGATGGAAATAGAAATGTTAGAGCATCAGAAGTTAAATCAATTGCTATTAGTCTGCTAGACCCCAGGGGTTTAGCAATTGATTGGGTTGCTAAACGATTGTACATTACTGATTCAGATAAAATTTTGGTTTCAACTCTCGATGGGCAACAATTCTACACACTAATTTCTGTTGATATTCAACAACCTAGGTAAGTTTAAATATTTTTGTCAAACAATGTAAGTATTCGAATTAAAATTTTTAACAAAAAAAACTTGCAGAGATATTGTAGTAGCACCTGTGCAAGGGCTCATGTTTTGGGCCGATTGGGGCCCAATACCAAGAATCGAAACAGCCCATATGGATGGCACCAACAGAAAAGTTCTTAAAGTATCTGGAGTTTTATGGCCTACAGGATTAGCAATTGATTATCCGGCACAGAGATTATATTGGGCAGATCCAAAAGCATTAACAATTGAATCTACAAAATTGGATGGAAAAGATCGACAAATTGTTAAACGATTCAGTCAAGGTGTGTTCAAATGAATACTTACATAATAATTATTGTACTTACAAACTTGGCATTTAATAACATAAAAATATAACCTCAAAATTAAAACTTTAACTTGGATATTTTACGATTTTATTTAATTACTTATTAATTTTTGCATATTATAAACTAATAATTAATTGCAATTTTAGAAGACAGACCGTATAAATTAGAAGTTTTTGAAGACTATTTATATTTTTCAACACATCATACGAATAACGTGCATCGAATGAACAAATTTGGGCGTGGAAATACTTCCCACCTTGCTCAAGGCTTGCCACGTTTAGCGGATGTCATAATAATTCAAGAACATCGACAGGAATTACTAGATAATCCTTGCGATGTTGGATATGTTTGCGAGTCTTCCGAGTTTTGTCTTTTAGTACCTGTACCTATAAGAACATCATGCGTTTGTTCGGATGGATTTATTAAAGAAAATAATGTAATTATTAATAATTTTATATTCTTAAAAACAGATTATTAATATTTTTATTTTAGACATGCCGTCCAGTTACTTTTACTACACCGAGTTGTTCGTTAAACTGCAATTCAGGCGTTTGCCAAATGATGAACGGAAAGACTCCGAAATGTATATGCCCACCTCAATATATTGGTGCGCATTGCGAGTATTACCGTTGCTCGCAATTTTGCCGAAATAAAGGCATGTGTTATGTTGATTTATTATCACCGAAATCTCCCACAGCACCAGCACCTTTAAAATGTAATTGTCCTGCTCAATGGACTGGCGAACGATGTGAAACGCCGGTCAATATGTGCGATGGAAGATGCTACAATGGGGGCACTTGTTATAATGCACGACCCGGATTACCTCAATGTAGTTGCAAGCCGGGATACTCCGGCAGTAGATGTCAAAATTGTGCCAAATTATCATGCGAAAATGGTGGAATATGTTCGAGAGATAATAATAAGGAAAGTTGCTCATGCCCTTCTGGTTATAAAGGATTGAGTTGCGAGGTTTCAGAATGCACAAGTGATTATTGTGGTGAGCACGGAATTTGTAGTATTGGACAAGCCGGACCTAGATGTCGATGCAATTCTGGCTATTCGGGAACTTATTGTGATCAAGATGGCTGCTATGGGCATTGCCAAAATGGTGGGACGTGTAAAATGGGCACTAAACAAGCTACGTGTGAATGCCCGCCTTTATATGCAGGCCGGCGTTGCGAATTGAATTTATGTGCAGGATCTAATCCACCTTTTGATTGTCCGACATTTAATACTAATTGTGGATGTAAAAATAATGGAACGTGTGTCACCTTATTAGACGAATCAATTTGCCAATGTCCTGATCTATATGGTGGAATTAAATGTGATGTAAGTGTTTAATTGAAAATTAATTGTTTTCAACTACTATTGCTATCAATTGAAAATTAAGAACCAATAGATGCTGAGTTGGGGAAGACAAAACCCAAGTGATTGATATCTAATGAAGATTACTTTGAATACATAACCTGCAAAATACAAAAATTTTAATTTTGTGAACCAGTATGTGACCCAAAAGTTGGTGTTTCTTGATATTTGTCCATTCAATTTTATGGTATAATTAATTTTGTTGATTCCTGTACTGCCAACAAATTTACGAGAAATTTGTCTTCAATATTTTTACTATTATATAATTTTTGATTAATTTGCTTTGCTATATATAGAAATAATTATTTAAATTATAGGAATATATTGGACACAACAATCCGTGCATTGACAGATGCAAAAATTTAGGTGTTTGTCAAATCAGTGGAGTACCGAGAAACCCGATTTGTTATTGCATGCAGGCATGGACTGGAGACACATGCGAGGTTGCAATCGCATGCAAATTTTACTGCCAAAATGGGGGAACATGCAACATGAACAACGAAATTCCATATTGTACATGCCCAGTCGAATATGAAGGAAATCATTGCGAGATTTACAAAAACGATGATGTAGAAGTTTCAAAACAAAAAACTGAAGATAACAGCTCTCTATTACTATCGTTGTTTTCTGCTTTGGGTATTTTACTGTTAATAGCTGGCGGTGTCATTGTTACATTTATTTTATTAAAAAGGAGACGACCATTCTCACACGAACGATTACAAGAAAACGATTTCAATAACCCAATGTA
>JARJEC010115549.1:0-10145 GCA_030264575.1 Tachinus sp. AB-2021
TCAAAATAATGGACATTTTTAGATATTCTATATAGGGATGTTTAAAATAAAGCGCATACTGACATATTTTATACGGGGTTGTTTATAATATTCGGCATATTTAGTTATTCTATATAGGGTCAATCAAAATAATGGACATTTTTAGATATTCTATATAGGGATGTTTAAAATAAAGCGCATACTGACATATTTTATACGGGGTCTTTATAATATTGGACATATTTAGTTATTCTATATAGGGTCGATCAAAAGAATGGATATTTTTAGATATTCTATATATGGATGTTTAAAATAAATCGCAAACTGACATATTTTATACAGGGTTGTTTATAATATTGGACATATTTAGTTATTCTATATAGAGTCGTACAAAATAATGGACATTTTTAGACATTTTATATAGGGATGTTTAAAATAAAACGCATTCTGACATATTTTATACGGAGTTATTTATAACATTGGACATATTTAGTTATTCTATATTTAGTCGTACAAAATAATGGACATTTTTAGATATTTTATATAGGGATGTTTCAAATAAAGCCCATACTGACATATTTTATACGGGGTTGTTTATACTATTGGACATATTTAGTTATTTTATATAGGGTCGTTTAAAATAATGGCCTTTTTTAGATATTTTCTATAAGACTGTTCAAAATAAAGGCCATATTTATATATTTTATACAGAGTTGTTCATAATATTGGAATTTTTTTTTATTTTATGGTTATTTATTATAAAAGTCACAATTAAGTGTTTTATATAGGGCCGTTCAAAATAATATACATTTTATATGTTTTATGCGGGCTTGTTTAAAATGAAGAATATATTTACATATATTATACAGCGTTGTTCAATATAATTGACATGTTTAGTTATTTTATACAAGGTTGTTTAACATAAAACTCATATTTAGATGTTTTATATACGGTCGTTCAAAACAATGGACATTTTTAGATATTTTATACAGGCCCGTTCAAAATAAAGGTTATATTTACATATTTCAAAATAATCTACATAGTTATTTTACACATGGTTGTTTAATATAAACTTCATATTTAAATATTTTATACAGGGTCTTTCGAAATAATGGATATTTTTAGATATTTTATACAGCGTTGTTGAAAATAAAGAACACATTTATACATTTTATAGAGGGTTGTTCATAATAATGAACATATTTAGTTATTTTATATAGGGCCGTTCAAAATAATGGCCTTTTTTTAGATATTTTATATATGCTGTTCAAAATAAAGGTTATATTTACATATTTTATACAGCGTTGTTCAATATAATGGACATATTTAGTTATTTTATACAAGGCTATTTAACATAAAAGTCACATTTATATGTTTTATACAGGGTCGTTCAAAACAATGGACGTTTTTAGATATTTTATACAGGCCCGTTTAAAATTAAGGTTATATTTACAATATTTCAAAATAATTGACATATTTAGATATTTTACACATGATTGTTTAATATAAACTTCATATTTAGATATTTTATGCAGGGTCGTTCGAAATAATTTATATTTTTAGATATTTTATACAGTTTTGTTGAAAATAAAGAACACATTTATACATTTTATAGAGGGTTGTTCATAATAATGAAGATATTTAGTTATTTTATATAGGGTCGTTCAAAATAATGGCCTTTTTTTAGATATTTTATATAGGACTGTTCAAAATAAAGGTTATATTTATATATTTTATACAGCGTTGTTCAATATAATGGACATATTTAGTTATTTTATACAAGGTTGCTTAACATAAAAGTCGTATTTAGATATTTTATATAGGGTCGTTCAAAATAATGGACATTTTCAGATATTTTATTCTGGCCTGTTCAAAATAAAGGTTATATTTATATTTTATACAGCGTTGTTCAATATAACGGACATTATTTTATACAAGGTTGTTTAACATAAAAGTCATATTCGGATGTTTTATATAGGATCGTTCAAAACAATGGACATTTTTAGATATTTTATACAGTTTAAAATAAAGTTTATATTTAAATATTTCAAAATAATTGACGTATTTAGTTATTTTATACATGGTTGTTTAATAGAAACTTTATATTTAGATATTTTATGCAGGGTCATTCGAAATAAAGAAAATTTTTAGATATTTTGTACAGGCTTGTTCAAAATAAAGAATACATTTATACATTTTATAGAGAAAATATGTCCATTATTACGAACAACGTAATAATGGACATATTTAGTTATTTTTTATAGGGCCGTGCAAAATAATGGAAATTTTTAGATATTTTATATAGGGTTGTTTAAAATTAAGCGCATATTTACATATTTTATACATGGTTGTGTATAATATTGGACATATTTAGTTATTTTATATAGGGTCGTTCAAAATAATGGCTTTGTTAGATATTTTTTACAGGACTGTTCAAAATAAAGGTCATATTTACAGTAAAACTCTTTTAAGTTGACCGGAAAGATTTTTTAAAAATGTGGGAGTTGCGCGAAAATATATGCACCAATCCAGTTTTATTGTACATTCGTAAACACAGCGATATGACTTGCACTCTGTGTTACTTCCTACCCCGAAAGCAAACGCCCCTCCTAATACTATAATAAAATAAGCATAAAGCATTTTGTTCTTTTTCTAACGACCCTGAGACATGTGAACGCATCGAGTTAAAACCGAAGATTGAAAATCGAGACCTTGAATTTTGTTTCGGAGTATACACGCTACCCTCTCCAACCCGCCTTTTCTACGCGAGGTTTTAACTTTAGGTCAAGTCAATTGTGATCAGCTGCATTTTTATACAGGGTTGTTCATAATAATGCACATTTTTTGTTATTTTATACATGGTTGTTTATAATTATGCACATTTTTCGTTATTTTATACATAGTTGTTTATTATAAAGTCACAATTAAATGTTTTATATAGGGGCGTTAAAAATAATATACATTTTTCTATATTTTGTACAGGCCTGTTCAAAATAAAGGTTATATTTACATATTTTATACAGCGTTGTTCAATATAATGGACATATTTAGTTATTCTATACAAGGCTGTTTAACATTTAAGTCATATTTAGATGTTTTATATAGGGCCGTTCAAAACAATGGACATTTTTAGATATTTTAAACAAGCCTGTTCAATATATAGGTTAGGTTTACAAATTTTATACAGCGTTGTTCAATATAATGGACACGTTTAGTTATTCTATACTAGGCTGTTTAACATAAAAGTCATATTTAGATGTTTTATATAGTGCCGTTCAAAATAAAGGACATTTTTAGGTATTTTATACACGCGTGTTCAAAAGCTCAGTGATTGTCAAACAGTATGCCGTGCGAGGGTTTTTGAAGCGTGCCGAAATATAAACCATTTATTGTTTTTACATATTTTTGTCAGTTGACGCTTCATTCATTTCTTGTACCATCAAATTTTTCAATTAAACTGTTTTGCAGTTTTTTGACTTCTCATTGTCACAACTCCGTTTTCGCTCTCTTGCGAATATTTTGTTGTTTGTTATTACTTTTTTTCCATTTTTTCTTTATTTTTTGCCTGCCTCACGTTTTGTCTATTTTTGTTTGCTTCTATATTGTTTATTTCCACAGAAATTTCAAGCAATTGCTTGCTGAATATTGTTTTGTGTTTTTAACCTTTTAGCATTTTTTGTTTCTACTTTCACAAGCGTTTTCTTTGCTATTCGTTTTAGCTTTAATTCCTCCCATCTTTAAAATTTTTTTTTTTGTATGTTCGTTTATGTTTTACATCATTGCCCTTAAGTAAGCCGATGGTTTGTCATAGCGGGGTTTTGATGGGACCAACAGCTTATAAGGTGACTTCCGAACCACCAGTGAAAGAGGGATTAAAATTGGTAACATTTTTGGGGTTTGAACCCTTGAACTATGTATATTCATCATAAGCATCATTTGTTGCATCAGTACTGATGAGTTAAAGTGCTGATGCAGCAAATGTTGCATCAAAAATTTAAAAAAAATAATGGAGGAATTAAAGCTAAAATGAATACCAAAGAAAAAGATTGGGAAAAGTATCTTAAGCATAATTTGCTGCATGCTCATCCATTTGCCTGCGTAGGTGGCACTGCACTTGTAAAGTGATACACGTTTTAGGTTTGTGTCACGGGTGGATCTTGAGTGGTTGTTTTAAGTTAATATATGATAAAAATGTAATTGGGCCAAATTTTTGCAATAAACAAGTTCAGGTACGAAGCCAGAAAAAATAATATATTTATTGCTATCGAAAATTCCTCTTAAGACTCTGATCATTTCTCTCTCAGCCTATACATATTTATTTCTGGTTTTGTTGAGCGTATAAGAATATTTGTTGGGTTTATTTAGTCAACCAATATGCTGCACTACGCTGCGGATGGCTCGAGGACGAATAGACTCACCCCGCAACATTTGCGAAGTAAAAGCTCACTATAAAATGGATCAGAACTGCAAAAGGTGTAAGACGTCAGAGGTGCACAATATGGCCAACAGTCTAACGAACCACTTTATGAAAAACCCTAGCATACCAACCGATCGCTTTGCATTTTTCGTTTATCTCGTCTTGCTTTTTTCTCTCAATAAAAATCTAACTATAATATTCTGCTGCATCACACTTATCAACTGTCTATTTATCTCGCTTTAACTTTCATAGTAGGTTGGAAAATTTTCGTCTACAAATTTATTTTTGGAGCACGATTTGTAGTGTTGATGTTATTTATCAATTTTACAAGCAAATTTCCTTCGTTGATGGGGTTTAAATTGTTTAAAATACAACCTTGTTGGCTTAAATATGCTCCAATGAATTATATATTATTAAGTTTCTTCCATTAAATAAACATAGCAATTTCTGTAACCGGATTCATTACGATTGAAAGAAATTTAAGGACGACGCAGACTCAAATATCATCATTCCTTCTTAACGGACGAGAAAAGCATCTCTGTATATTTATATATTAAATTAGAGGAAAATAAAAAGCCTGGTTCCCAAGAGGCCGTCGTTGTTGTTGTTGTTGGTGCACATTTATTTTTTAATGCTCAGCTATTTGAAAATCGCCGTGGATTCTGCACGGTGATTATGGGCATCCTGTACGGATAATACGATACGTTCCCTATGTATCGGAATTATAGGATGTGGGCGCAATTAGCTAAGACTGGATAATGGGGCCCCCGCAAACATAATTCAGTTTCAGTGGGGGTTGCGTTGCATTGGATGGCGAGATGTTCGCGAACCCGAGATTGCGGACATGCAAGATAGCCATCTTACTGATTACGCATGTCGGCCTGGCGTGGGAACAAATCGATTGACATTCAGTATTAGTAGAATGTGCACCAGAAGTCATGCCCGCGGAGCACGCAGACCGTCTTGATTAGGACGGTGCGCCGTGCATTTATGTCCACGTAGACGGATGCGTGACTTTACGTGCGAACAAGATAACTTTATATTGTGTCCCGATGAAATGCGGACAAACTGTAACTCTCTATGTGTGTGTTTGTGCATTCGGGATTAGCATATTTGTCAGGCGACATTATCTGAATGATTAATTGTTGATGATTGATAATCTGCATCATTGCTCTAAACAACATATTACCCCTTTGACGTTTGTTTTCGTTTCAACCTATTCGCAACTACATCAAATGGACGTGATGATTACGCCCGGATAATTAACTCTTATAAAACTATTATTACCCAAATACCTATGCATATTTAAATATCCTCTTGGAAGTATCGAATTAAACAAAAATAAATACTAATAATTGTTGACAAATGTTGGTATTTCATTCATGTGTAAAACTAAATTAATCCAGTTTTAGTCAATTTGATGTAATGTTAAATTTAATCTATTTCTTTGTAGAATATGTATTTAGATTGTATTGACACACAATGTGGTCCTTAAGATGTATAGATAGATACTAAAATCGTATTCAACAAATAGAACCACACACAAACAATGGTTTATGTGGCTCGAAAAAAAAGAACAAAAATGCTCATTAAATGTACAAATATATTAATATGTATTAAATAAATGTAATTTAATAACTCTGTATTTGCATATAAATAAATAAACAAATAAATAAATAAAAAAATAAATACTTATAGCGTTCTCAAAAGGTATCAAAAATTGTCCTGAAATTATAGCGCATTAATTTCTGCTATGCCAGAACATTTTTTTATAGCTTTTGAGAGCACCAGTCCGCTATTCGAGAAACTGGATTATGATTAGCATATTTGAACTTGCTTCATATTTTGTCATCTAAAAACTTCTCCATTAATTCAATAACATACTTATAGTTACCGATATAACATTATTAAAATATTTTCAGTTTAATTGGCAGTTTGATGTGTTTTTCAATGAGTTTTTGTAATTCTGTAAATAAAATCTCTGTGTATAAATGCTCGCCGAACTTAATGTTACACAAAGAACTTTCGAAAAGCTCAAATTTGCATATTTATAAAAGAATGTTTCGCGCTTTAAAAGGAACGAACAATATAATAATATAAGAAATGCGAAAGTTATGTTTGTATAACGGGGAGCAAATAAAAATGGCAAGGGTTAAGCGCCCCCTTTGAGCCGAAGCAAGGGAAAATATTCAAAAGGGAAATTTTGCAGGTGGTTCCAATTATCCCACGTCCATCATAGCTGTCACTGGGTCTGTAGAACATCCAGTTTAATGGCCGTCGCATTAATTTGTGGGAAATTCCTATGTCCATTCACTATTAAGAGGAGATCTCGTCTCCAATAACTGTACAAACTGTTAACGACCGGATGAATAACAATATAACGCGATTTACTGTAGAGCGAACAAACCCGCGACAACTGTCAACAATTAAATCCCGAAGATCACCTCAGCTTCCCATTATCCGACCAATTTATCTCATAATAACTGTACGAGGGATTAAGTGAAATTGTTGAGCTCATTGCGAAAATTGAGAGTGATGCCCAGTTTATTGCCTTATTAAAGAATTACGTCCAATGGCATGGCATGGCATGCATGCGTTTTGCCCATCACGTCTGTGTGTACAGTTAACGTGCACAATATATCAAAGTAAATTTCATTACTATTAAATCCATTTTGCTGCTTCGCATGCTGACGCGGAATGGTAATGACATGGGACTTTATCTGCAATCTCATTGAGGCATTCAGATTCTCAAAAGTTTCGCGAAAATAGATTCTGAATCGCAGAAAAATATAATGTGGAAATAATTATCCGGTTGGTCTAATAGGATATGATGATGGTGCTATTAGGATGGCCGTTTAAACTAAAGGAACAAGACTTGCTTGCTGGCCTGCCTGCTTGGGTGATGGATATGTATATGCAATAGCCATGCAATTTGAGATAAACAGCGAGTTGTATGTATAGCGAAAATGTGCCCTTTCGTAAACTTTGATCCATCGCTAATGATACGCGGTTAAGAGCCGCATAGTTGTAATGTAAGTGAGGTTATTTACAATCTGCAGAAATAATAATAATAAAAGAGAGAGGGCAAAAGACGGAGCGGAATATATAAGTATATCACGTTTGAATCTGCTTTGTGTTTGTGGAAAACAGGGATCATTATGTTGGAGGAGAGTGGGGTCTATCTAATCGTCGGATAAATGGCCGAGCGATTTTCGGGACGATTCCTAACGAAATGCGGCCCCGCAGGGACGCTTAATTTAATTTATTCGAAGCACGTTATGCATTACTTCTTTGATGGCGAATAATAATATTGCAATTGAGTCTGAGGGCTGCATCCATGCATTTTTGATCTTATTAAGTGGAAACCTTTTCCGTACTGATTTGATTGAGGCGATCACACGTCCCATTAGATATCTGCAATTTCCAAAAACAGAAAAATGAATTAATGCCCGGACTAGAATTCATTTAAAAATATACCGCCCATTACTTTTTGTTTTTGACAGAAATCATATTTTATATTTTTCATTATTATATACAACTTTCAACAGACTAAACCACCGTTTGGTTGCCACCCGGTTCATTTAGGTTAGGTTAGATAGAGCAAGGTTAAGTTAGGACAGTTTAATTGCAGAAAATGCGCGATGTGGAAGCGAAATGTTGGAGAAAAGTCGACGAGATTGAGGATGATATAAGTAGACCGCACATTGCAATAGAGCATTGATAAAACGCACATTAATTAATTAAATTAGTGGATAGCTCAGTGACCCAGCTACAAGCCGTGGCTTCGAACCCCAAAAATACGATCAATTTTAATCTCGCTTTTTATTCACCGGTAGTTCAGAAGTCCTTAGAAGTTGTTGGTCCCATCAAAACTTCGTCATCACAAAATATTGGCTTACTTAGTCGCAATGATGTAAAACACGAACAACCAAAAACCTAGCTAAAGAGGTTCTTTTAATATTATTTTAAGAAGTAAATCAGCTCATTCAATATTTGTCTTTATTTGGTGGCATTTAGTTATATTGAATGAGAATATAATTAAATGCCACCAAATAAAGACAAATATTCTTCATTCTGTGGAGTTCTAATATCTTTATAAATAAAAAACTTTTTATATATTTTATCAGGAAAAAGTATTTATTAAACGGGACTAGTTTCGACCAATTACCTGGTCATCATCATAACAAATATATTTGTTTCTATCAATCAATATTTTTCGTGATAAGATATATAAAATGTTGTTTTATTTATTAAAATGCAATATCACATAGTAAAGGCTACCACCATTTAATTCAAACTGGAGATGACTAAAGTATTTTCAATTAGATCAATATTTGAACCCTCCACCCTCAGCAAAATCAAAAATAGAAATGAGGGCAGGAACAACTTCTGACTTTAGTAGTCAGCAAATAACTGCATATTTTATATATCAAAGTAATAAAAATTCTATAAACTCCGACAGTTCTCACAAAAATGGTTTAAGCTTTTATTGGTAAACGTCTTATTTAGCTGTCATTTCAAATGTCACAAAATTGAACAACAACAAATATAGTTAAAACTAAAAATATATTTCGTTAATAAAATCCATAGTGTGCCTACAATTTTGTAGATAATTTTGAAATCTGTAGCAATCAAAACTGTATATATTGTTCAACCATATCAAAAAAATCAAATTTGAGTTGTATTTGAAGGTTTGCATATCGGAGCGTTAAAAACTATTCAATACGGGCGTACGCGGGGATAGTGAGCAGTCGGAAACCATTAAATTTTTCTAATATCTTATTATTTTCAGAATGAAATCGGCGCAATTACAGAATTTCTAAAAATATGCATGAGAAGTTGAAATTTTTTGAAAAATGATGCTCAAAATCTTGCAAAATGTATTGTAGGAAATCGTGAAAGTAAAACAAATATTTCAAAAATGAATTGAAAAATTGAGGATTAATATAATAAAATTTTTGTAAACGCCAGAATTAAAAAAAATAATCGAAAAAATAAGAAAGGTCACAATTTTGTTTATTTGATTAATTAAAAAAAAAATTATGGAAAAACCATTGTTAATTTCAACTTCAGCAGAAATGGCTAAAAATGGCTTTTTAAATCTCCATGCCAGAAAATACAATAAATAGTATTGAAGGAAATTATCACAATATAATTTTTGAATTTTTTCGAAAATGTTTTATTCAGAAAAAATTTAAATTATTTTTTAGAAATCCATTTTGCAAAAACATTTGAATCTGAAATTAGAATATTATAATGATTAAATAAATACTACGCCATTACTCCATTTTGAAATAAATGTTTCAAAAATTCACTTTGAGTGGGAATCGAAGCCACAACCTTTAGATTTCACGTCCGCTGCTCTACCAATTGAGCAACGGTATTTCAATTGCTACAGGTTTTTATGTTCTACAACCACGTTAAAGTAAATTTTTGAAATAAATGTTAAAAAAATTCACCTTGAGTGGGGATCGAAGCCAAAACCTTTGGATTTCACATCGGCTGCTCTACCAATTGAGCTTCGGTATCTCAATTGCCATAGGTTTTATGTTCTTCAAGCACGTCAAAGTCAATTTTTGAAACATCCATTACATGATATGCTTTCACATATACAGTTGCGTGAAAGTCTAGACTATGCTAGAACATTACACACTGAAATTTTCGGCGGCGACCGATATCATACCAATATTGTAAATAATAATTATTTGCAATTTAAACTTTTAAAAGGAGCCTAAGTTGAAATTATTAA
>JARJEC010115560.1:0-10594 GCA_030264575.1 Tachinus sp. AB-2021
AGATCGTGAGTTCGAACCTCACACCAATTGTTGAAAATAAAAACATTTTCAAATATCTATACGCTCTCCCAACTCCCCAACCCGCCTTGCCAGCGTGGGTTTCACGGCTAAAAATCCCTCTCTGGTCGGAGTAGAATAACAATCTCTCCAGTGGTTCGGAACCCACTCAAAACTGTCCACCTGTAATGTAAGTTGCCAGCATTACAGGCAGAGAGGAGGCGAATATATATATATATATATATATATATATCTAATTACTACCAGTCACTTTATTGGTATCCATTTAAGAGATTTACAGCAGCCAGTTTATTTTAATAAATTTTAAGAACTTGAAATGCAGTTTGTATAAATAGTACTGATCAGTTCAGTCAGTTCATACTAATCAATTTTAGAAATACGAAATGCAGACGGTATAATTAGTACTAGTCACATCTTTGGCATTATTTGAGAGATTTAAACGCTGGCTGCTGTTAAAATTCATTCCAAGAAATTTTAAAAATATATTTTATTATTATTTTTTAATTATGATAATTAGTAAGCAGTCTTGGTCATAATTTTCTTGTAGACACAAAAAAATTGTAGTAACCGCACGAAATAATATTAAGGTAGAAATAGAAAACAATACTTTCATTCAATTCTTATATTTCATCTTTTAATCACTAAGATGACAATCTTAAAGTTGCGACAAACAAAATAATAAGTTAATTAATCATAAAACAAATTAATCATTTTCATCACAATCTGTGACTAATATATTAATAAAAACATTTTATAACATTGCGAAGCGTGTAATATTAACTCACATAAAAAACGTTTCGTGTATTTTAAGTCGAACATATGAAACATGGAAGGCACAATTCAAAACTACATTAAAACATATTATTTCCTTAAAAAAATAAGTAACACGCAATTCGTTTAATCTTTATAAATGTCCAAGTCATCAGAATTACAATCTCAATCTATTTTAATTCTGACAAAAAATGAAATGAATGGACAAATGGTTATATTTTCAAAACATCTAAACGATACAGATTATAAATATGATTGACGCTCAAGTTAATTATGTTGTTGGGTATAATTAATCAATTTGACGCATCAGGCGAAATTGAATATAAAAGACTAATGATGCCTTATAACTAGTTTAATATACGAACTATTATGAAATGTAATATAGTCTTACAAGTCATCATACTTGCTTTAGCTATATACAAACATAATCACTCTTCGCATAGGCACACGAATAGCTGATTCGTGCATTCATAATTTATGAATAGACATATTTATAAGTTCACACAAAAGCATCGAATTATTAATAATTTATCAAATAGAAAATTATTTTGCCAAGCGCAATCTACTTTCAGTATACTTTTTTGTAGACGTTTTCTCAAACGTCATTTATTGAAAACACATGCATATCTGCATTCTAATAAAACTGTCGCATTTAACGACGTATAATTAGTATTAATTATATCAGAGACTGTAATTTATGTGATTATAAGTATACGTCATTAATGTCCTTAGTACCTGTTTCTAGGCGTCATATCATTAGAAAATAGGTCGAAATGTAATTTTAAATTACATACACTATAATATCTGCTTGCAATTTTACTGTAACGACAAAAATAGTTAATAAATTTGTATTTATCCATTATTATTTTATATGATCCTTTTGCACCATTTCACTCATAAAACAGTTTGAATTTTACAAGTTACTAATTTGATCATAATAATGGGGAATTCTAAACTTGTTTTAAAGGATGTTGCGACAGGTAAATTATTATCTAAATTCTAACGTATAAATAATCCAGTTATATTAACTTTATAAGCTGAATATTGATTTTAATGTTCGATATTGAACAATCGCCTTATTTGCACTTGCATGTATTATTTAATGTTAAAATTATATAATACATAACCGTGTTATTGTGTTTAAAGTGCATATTATTGTTGATTCTTTTATAACCAACCGCTCCATAAATGGAACAGTCATGCGATATTAGTTTTATTTAAATATTTATTGCTCTGTTATAAACAAAATATTTGCATAGAATTTATATCATGTTTATTAATTGCTGGGTATTATTAGAATCAATATAATTATATAAATATTTTATATAACTGGGTTATAAGTAAAGTGCAAATTTAATACTAATGACAACACCGAGTCAAACAAACAGTTTATTCAATTAAATATATGTGAATATGGAGTATATCTATTTCATCGAATTAAACATTTATACTAATCAGTTGTCTGGTTGTGGCAGAATTAATTAAATTATATAGATATATACATATCATAGACATCGTGTTATGTGAAACTGAATTAAATAGAAATTCTCTATCAAATAAAACATAATTAATTATTAATATACATTTAGAATATTAATGTTACGATCTATCTAACTTTACTTTAACAAAAAGTAATATTAATTAGAAAACGACAAAAATAATATAATATTAAATTTGTTGTTGATTGTGAGTTAAAGATTAAAACTAGAGGTAGCAATGCGTACTAAAACTTTTCCCCCAATAATCTATTTCCGTCATCAGTTCGTTACGTGGAAAAAAAATCATTTAAAATTCAATAAGATAAGTAGAATGTTGGCATGGGTTGGTGGAGGATAGTATAAAAGTAAAGATGGATCAGGTCGGTCTGTTCGCCACACTTTGGCTCGATTTTATATAATTTATATATATATATATATTCAAATTTCGCGGATTTTCAGTGACTGACACTGATCACGTAGGTTTTGTTTATTTATACCATCTGAAACGTGCCATCTACTGATTTTTTAAATTTTCTTTTATAGAGAGAAAAATAATAAATTTGTAACTTTTTTTAAATTTTATAATAAAACAAAAACCAAAATATGCAGATTTTAGAAATCTACAAATTCGTTTATATGAAATTTTATAGTTCTTGTAAATTAACAAAATTTGTTTTTGACATATCTAATGCGTTTAAATAAGTTAAATGTTAAAATATCGATCTAAAACTAATTTAATTCAATTTATAGGGTCAAATTACTATGGAGTCGAGCAACCACCTTTCTTTATTTCTTATTTTGTTCAAATCAAAGCCGTTTATGGCAATTTTTAATGGAAAATTGGCCACCACGTGTTACCTACTTAACAAATCAAAATGAATTTTCGGGCGGCACAACTCGACCTTACTTCTAACATATTTCCCAAATTACACAACATCATAAAAACTATTTGAGTTATGCGTGACACTTTTTTAGACTCGAGGACCTTCAAAACGTATATTTTCGTTGAAATCTCAATTTCAAATTTTTTGTACAAATCCAATACTTTCCTACATAGAATAATTTACCAAAACCGTTTTTAATTAAAAAATCTTTTAATAACAAGGTTTGAAAAAAGGTTTAGTGAAAACGTTATAATAGTTACTTAAACCACAAGTGTTAGAAGTCACACTAATGCGAATTGTTATTCAAACTACCATGAAATATTTAAACAAGTCTATTTTCTATAACATCTTCAATTGATTAAAATAGAAACAAATACTTTTCCTTAGTTAAGATAACCAAGATAGCGTCTTTTTGTTTATTTGTCAAATTTATACCAAAAAAATCAAAAAAGAATGTACATCCTGTATTTTTAAAATAACATTAAAAAACTAATAAGCCCTTGATATAGGTGATTTTTTTAATGAAAAATATTTTTTTTTTCTAAATGAATAAAAGAAAATTTTGGATTATCATGACATCCACGTGAGTACTACAAATTAGAAAAGATTTTTAAATACTGGCCACAGTTCCGTGTCAAGGATAATCACAAAGATATTTTTTGTAAAAATCAATTTATGTTTTTTGACAAACAGTAAAAACTTATTTATAGGTTTAAATTACGCAATTGTCAGTTAAAAGTAATGTAAAATGTGCGATACTGATACCAACAAAAGACTGCAGATATGGCAATTTAAAGTTTGCTTCCTGAAAAATGACATACACCATCTAGATTGGTGTATTTCCTTTTTAAATTTAATTTCACATTTATTTGTAAAAAACTGACATAATGTCATCTTCATGTATCTTAACCTTTTACTGATGAGGTACGGGTCAAAATTACTCGAGCGATACAAGGTTGTCTTTCTTATAAGTATTATATGAAAATAGTTATAAAGTTTGTGTTCTTATTATATTTGAAAATCTAGAAATATAAGTACATATGATATAAAAATACAATATTTTTATTTTAAAATTAAACATACTACATATGCAATAGAAAAATATTTTAAAAATACAAAATTAAATTTGATATCTTTTTACTCATCAACTTCTTATATCATATCTAAATGCGCATAATGCTAACTTAAATATTACAATTCTAGAGAGATTTTTCAAAAGTGCGGTGCCTCCGACCATATAGTTTCTGTAGGGTTAATATAACAAAAATTGAATATGACTTTTTTGTAATTACTGTTGTTGAGACTATGGTTTAATAATATCACATAATATTTTTGAGAAAAAATAACAATTGGCCCCAAAGAAGGGTCATTTTTGGGATATATTATATAAAGGGCCCCCCTCAACAATTAAGGGTTAATAATAATTTTTCTAAATAATTTTGTTTATTTTTTATTTTAGAAAAGAACAAAGGGGTCAGTGGTTAGTGTGTTAACTTCTGTTTCAAAGGTCCTGAGTTCAAATTCTGGCAATGTTTACTCAGAGGGTCAATGATTTTAGGTTAAGGAAAAGTTCTAATGAGCAAATCATCTTTCAGATAAAAAGAAAAACTGTAAATCCCGTGTACTGTCTAGATGTAGCGTGCACAAAATTCACAGATGTTGTTAACTTCGCAAATAAGTCGACTTTATTCAGTGCTTAAAAAAATTTAAAATAAATAAATACCGTTCAAAAGTATTAGAAACTAAATTAGTTAGATATATAAAATAAGTAAGTGTGCTTCGACAGTAAAAGTAAAGTCTTCTTACAATTTTTATAAAAATTTTGTTTATTGTAGGAATCGAATAGAAGTTTAACATTAAAAAGAGTTTGAAAATAAAATTATAGTATTAGGATATTACGGATATTTTTTAAGTATATAGAGTTTTTCAGCTTTTGCGACTACATCTGCTTTATCGTTCTTCGACTTATCAACCAATCGTCTCTTCGCAGCCACATACAATTATATAATTATTTTACAGAAGTTATTGCTAATTTTTTAAGCAATGCTGTCTCTCTATATGCCTAGAATATTTTACGCAAATCGTTTATAGGTTGTTTTTTAAAGAAGGTAAGTAAACAGACAAACTCTTAAGCATATTGTCCAAGTAATAAATGTCTAAGTACTCAATAATAAGTTCAACAACGAACAAAACACTGTAAACAAAAGTATTGTAAAGTATTAACAGTTGTACATTTTCTAAGTAATGTACTTAACCTAACCTCGCCCAACTCAACGTCAATTTTTGTGATCTCTTCTGTCCGATCTTAAATTTTACAGAAGATACGTATGAAATTGTGCTTTACAAAATTCGCATTAGGGTATTTATTTATTAAACTATTGGAATTAAAACTTTTGACAAACTGCTAAGCCAAATCCCTATTTTAAGTACATTATCCACTATTTTAAAAGGCTTTTGCCCATTTAAAAAAATAAAATATCAAATAACACGTTGGCTGTAGGGGTATATAGAGGCTAAATTGTACGTAGGAAATTAATATAAAACAAAGTCAATTTTGGAAAGAGATAAGATATCTTATGAGATAATCAGACATTGAAAATTTAATGAAAAATAATTTATGTTTATTTTTTCTTTTAAAATACATTCATAGAAAATATTTTAGAGCAGCCAATACTCAATCTAATAACCACCAGTCGCAACCCACGCTGTGGAAAGCACTACTCTAGTGTATATACACATAATATCTGCAAAGAAATATATCACTAGAACGCTTTTTGCATTCGCACCACACTAAACCGTTATTGTTACGAGGCAATTGCGTTACTAGAAAATTTTTGGATTTTCTGTTCCCTAAATTTGCCTATTCTGTTTATTAACTAATCTGTTTATATGAAAGTGAGTTTCATTAAGCATTCTTGAGTTTCTAGAATACAGATAGATATTCCATCTAAAATTCAGGAACACTAAATATATTCTACGGATAACCATGCACTTATCGTCAGTGTAGGTTAAAGCATGGCAAGTCAAGTCAGTATGCTATACGTCCTTCTTAGAGATAGATATACTATCTAAGTTCTGCAACACTAAATATACTATGCAGGCAACTGTGCTCCTCTCGTCAGTATAATGCCAAATCAATGCGGTCAGAATAGCATTCTTAATTAATATTGCAGCTTTATTACACTCACCGGGCCTTCTAAATTTGTCTATAAAATATTTTTTATGTTATAATATAAATAGAAACAGAAGTTTTAAGGAACTTTTTTTAAAATTGTAATAAGAAACTGCGTTTAATTTACTTTTTTTATTGGTTGAAACTCAGATTAATTTGTTAACGTGAAGTATGACCGTAAACTAAAAAACTTTGGCAACTCTTGTATCCTTATTTCAAGACAAAAGAAGTCAATTTTGGTTTTGCAATATGGAATATCTAGAAGTACTGTGCAGCGAGTATATATATATATATATATATAAATATACATTTTGTGAAAAGTGGTGTTAAATCAAGATACGCCCCTGAAATTGACCACTCAACTAATGCGTGATGCCCTCTATATATAGTTGCAAACTTTGCAAAATAGCCGTTGTACAGCTGCAGAAATGAGAAATCGTCTTCATCACATACATGACGTAAAAGTCAGTGAGCGGACAGTTAGACAAAGACTTCTCACCGCGTACCACAAATTTAATTTAGTTGGAATTAGTAGTGGCAAGTTTTGTCCAAAGATTGGTCCATGTTTTGGGTGCAATTCTCCGATAGTGGCAAAAAGATATATCAAAAACTATAAGAACAATTTTTACAATACAATTTTAGTCATACAGTTGGCTACCAAAGTAAACCACCATAGTAGCTGGTTTATGGTTTGTGCTGAAATTTAAGACACACACAGAATTATGCATTAAGGATGCTTCAGATGTACGATGTGTTAATAAAAATTTTGAAATTTTCCGGTTTTTGTTTCTTTCTTTGTTGAAGACCAATTTCTATTGATGCACAATTATGCGAAAATAAACACCTGTGAAACCACTTAACAATATTTGTTCAAAGATGACATACTTGCTGAAATTTATTGAAAATTAGATTTAGTCAAGCTGCCGCTCCTTTGACTCTTAACAAGCAAACAATTTTAGAGAAATGGAAACTTAAACCTAATAAAACTAATTTTAGTACAATTATTGCGAGCTAATTTATATTAGAAATTTAAAATTTACTCCGGCATTTCTGACATGTAAGTTTGTAAAGAGTACGTGACCATGTATATTCGATCGTTGTCAGTGAAAGTGAAATATTAAATATCTGAGCTGTATACAAACGGGTATTTTTCTATGAGCAACTTTTCAACGCCTATTTAATCGCACTTATCCAAAAAATTAGAACGGGTTCTATTTTCCTGTATAAGAATTTACTAAACCGGCACTCGCCATAATTGTACTAAAATTAATACTAAAATTAGTTTGGTGTCAGTTTTTAATTTAAAGATGCCTCAAAGAATGCACGTATTTATTAATGCACCGAAAAGCTATTAAAACACTTTTATTAATTGCAGGCATAGAATTTGTTAGTTTTATTGTTTAAATTAGCTTTTTATCACATGTCCAATTTTAAGTTTTTTGCATGCATTGATTGGAAAATATATTTTAGTTTAGTATAATATCGGATCAGAGTGTGCGTGGGTTACACATCCTTCGTGAGTATAGCGGGCTTCACTCAACTGTTGATTTTATTTTTATATCTATGAAAAATACTTTATAGTGGATATACTTTAAAATAGCCCAAATGTGCTCTAACGTAGAAGGCAATCTTTTATATCTTTCTTTTTGCGTAATTATGTATTTTTATTCTATATTTATAATAACTATTTTTTTCTAAAATTTTCAAATTAAACTTGAATTTTATTTTAAAATTTTTTAATCAAAAATCCTTTTGGGTTCAAAATATGTAGATGCACATAGAACGTACAATTCAAAATATATATTTTGTGTGTATTTCATAAACTAGTTATTGAATTGTTTTTCAACTGTAACCTTTAAAATTTGTAAGAAAAATACTACTAGTATGCTAATTTAATCATCTTTGTAACTCCAATAATAATTAAATTAGAAATAGTGAACAGATAAGTTGTGACACCCGTAATATTTTTTGAAGCAATTTATGATTTTTTAAAATTTTATTCAAATCTTGTTATTGTACTTAGAAAATTTCATAAGAGTTAAACTGTTAAATCAGAACAGTAAACCTTTGATTGTTTCACTAAACTTTATTTCTTGTTTTGAAAAAACGTATATATGCTACCTTTTAATTTCAAACGCGTTTATGCTGTGAAAAAAACACACATGCAAAGCTATTTCCAATGTAAGGTGGAAAAAAAATTGTAAGTTGAGTACGAAAAATTACTGCGCGACGCGTAAAGTGTTGCAATTGTACAAAACCAGTAATACTCTTTCATTATACATACATTTTTTGCTCGTGTGTGTATTCCAAAAACATAATTTAACAAAATTACACGTGACAACAAACGTCAATTTTATTCATCAAATCATATAAAATACATTAAAAGCTAATAGTCGATTGAAGGTTAATTATGAAATGTCATTTTTGAAGAATAATTATTACCAGTTCAGACTAAAAATGTTGTCAAGCCAACATGCGAGTTTTTCTTTCATTACCGCACGCTCAAACGCTAGTACAACAAAATATTTAATTAAAAAAATCTGCGGACTATAGACAACGCCTCTCAACTCTCAATGCCAGAAAATAACTTTTAATAATATTAAAACTGCATATAAATTTATTATGAATAAATTAAATTGAATAAATAATTTTTCTAGATTTAGTTGCATTATATCGCTGGACATGACACTGCACGGTAATTAAAATCGTTAATCGTATTGAGCTGCATGTTGGAAATGTTGCATGGATTTATTAACACAATAAATGTATTGTGATAATATCTAAACATTTCAATTAAAAGCAATTTTCGCTATTTAATATTATTTAATATAAAATGTATATTATAAATAACTATTTATAAATTAATATTGGATCAAATTAAATGATTATAATGCCAGTCAAATTTAAAATACGCCATTATAATTTATTGATGTGCTGTCATGTCTGTTTTATTTATAAAATGCGTCACTTTTTTTAAAACAAAATAATATTCTGATGCAGCTATGAAACTATTAAAACCAATTCTTTTAATATATTGTGTTGCACAAGCAACTCTAATATAAAATAAACAACTAATATGTAAACATTCATTTCAATATAACATTTCTATCGTGATCGGCTGGTTGTACGAATAAGCAATTCTCATTTGTGGCATTGTTGAAGATGATAGTCAGAAGTGTATAAGAATAACCAATCAATGATTAGACGTGTTTATCAGAATGTATAAATGATTAATGAATGCGATGACAGTTCGTTAGCATGCAATTACGAGCATTCAGTCGAGACACTGGCCGAGGTGAGAAGTCTTATATGTCCACCTACACGATTAGCATCACAGAAAAAAATCTGTTTAACACGCATCTCATTCAGTAGTCGTGACGATGCAGAAGTTGTTGGAATACTACAAACTATATATTCAATATTAACCGTTTGCATTTTATGTAATAAAAATATTATTATCACTAATAATATTTTGAACAAATTAAAGCGTATATGTAAATTTTATAGTAGATTAAAATTTTATATTTGGTATTTACATATATTTATGTATTGGCATTGCCGTTATTTTTATAATTACTTATAAAATTGTAGACGCCACAGTAGTACAAATTTATAACAAAAGTTAGACGTGAACAAATCTCAATACAACCCGAAACCTCATCTAAACTTGAATCCGATAACAGTTTCATTTACAGATTTCTACGTGTGTCAGACTCTATTCACCTGCAGGCTAACAATGGAATGCAACGTATAGGAGCCCATTTTACAACTACTATATCAGATAGAAGAAGTTTTTGTGGAAACCCCACGCCAACCCTCGCTCGTTTCGGCGTCTTTCTCGATGCTATTGAACGCGTCTTTGGACTTGGAAAAGGATAGCGTTTTCGCTGTATTGTGAATTCTACGAGAGTTCGGCAGACTGCGGATCGGGACAAAGCCATCGTGGCTGGATTTGTTGGCACCCGTGTCGAACAAATGACTCCAGAGAAGTTGATCAAACTACGCTTCAGGGTAGGTCGAACATTCCGGTCGATATGTGGCGATTTCACCCTTTCAAACTGTGCACGCATTTCTACGTAAATTTATCGTGTATGCTGTACACACTCTGAGCCGCAATAGATTAACAACGAATTGGGATTTTAGATTACCCACGACGATGTAAAAAATGAACCTTACAGCAATCTATTCAACGCAATTTCATGTAGACCACCGTCTACCAACTAAATTGAATTTACGGATTTAACATATTTACTAAAGTTTAATTTCAGTTA
>JARJEC010115573.1:0-12580 GCA_030264575.1 Tachinus sp. AB-2021
AAACAGTTTAGAAACAAAAGACTTCAATTTTAAGCTTCACAATGTTTAAAAATTACAGTAAACTTTTAACTGATAAGTTTACAAACAGTTTAGAAACAAAAGACTTCAATTTTAAGTTTCACAATGTTTAAAAATTACAGTAAACTTTTAACTGGTAACTTTACAAACAGTTTAGAAACAAAAGACTTCAATTTTAAGCTTCACAATGTTTAAAAATTACAGTAAACTTTTAACTGATAAGTTTACAAACAGTTTAGAAACAAAAGACTTCAATTTTAAGCTTCACAATGTTTAAAAATTTTAGTAAACTTTTAACTGATAAGTTTATAAACTGTTTAAAAACAAAAGATTTCAATTTTAAGCTTTATAATTTTTAAAAATTTCTTTTAACTGATAACTTTACAAATAGTTTAAAAACAAAAGACTTTAATTTTAAACTTTACAATGTTTAAAAATTACAGTAAATTTTTAACTGATAATTTTACAAACAGTTTAAAAACAAAAGACTCCAATTTTAAGCTTCACAATGTTTAAAAATTATAGTAAACTTTTAACTGGTAACTTTACAAACAGTTTAGAAACAAAAGACTTCAATTTTAAGCTTAAAAATTTAAAAATCGCTAAAACTGCAGTTTTTGAAGACCCGTAGCCAAATAGTTGAAGTCATTAGATATTTTTTTTACTTGAATTATATTGCTACCTGTTTCTCAGACTGTCTAAATTTAGTTTTCCTCTCTCCAAATTGCTTATGGTGCTTCAAAATAGCTCGAATTTGGTATTCTGGAACATCAATCACAAAAAACTTTAAGTATTGTGATTTACAAATTCTTTTCGCGTGCTTTGATAATGGAACATAAACTCTAAATCTTCCATCATGCTTCTAAATTACTGTTTGTGTACCAAACTGCTTGTAGTTGCTGGCTTTAAGCACAAGTTAACAAGCGATTGAAGAAATTGATTAGTTCAGCATTTATAAACAACTTTTAGATATTTTTGCAACCATTTCGGGTTTTGAAATCTAGTCTACCTGTCTTTGAAATGCATTTTGCACTTCAAAACTGCTATTTTTGGTGACCAACAACAAAATTGCGAGCTACAAAATAGTGTCAAACGTTTTGCTAACTATTCTTAATTTTGGAATGGAGGCTTCTCTTCTTCTTAAGCCTTGTATGTCCATTCCTGTATGTAGGCCTTTCCTATGTCTTTCCATCGTTCTCGATCTTGCGCTGTTCTGATCCATGCTAGCCCCGCTGCTCGTTTTAGGTCATCATACCATCTTTCGGTGGTCTTCCTCTACCTCGTTTGTGCTCATACGGTCTCCATTCAATAATCCTCCGGCTCCTGTCCTGCATAGCTCCATTTGAGAGAGGCTGCTCTATTTGCGATGTCTGCTACTTTGGTAATAGCTCTTATCCGTTCGTTGCGGTATCGGTTTCTTCTGCTTATACCGATCATCGCTCGTTCCATCGCCCTCTGAGTGATTTTTAGATTGTCTGAGTTGTATTTCGTGTTTGTCCATGTTTCCGCTCCATACGTTAGGACTGGTGGCAGTCAATATGTAGGGGTAATTGTAAACTCTAGTGCTAAGCAGTGTTTAAGTTTTAAGGAAATATGAATTGGTGTTATCTAGAATGTTATCGGTACGTATGAAAATTAGTCGAATTTTTTTAATAGCGCCGTATACTTCTGTCAACGGTGAAGATAAAAACCTCTATCAAATATTGATTGCAAGTGAATCTATCGAAAGATTTGAATGGTTGGGCTACTATACTTGGGCTGAATCAGAATGATTGGTAGGAAAGTACTGTGACAACAAAGTGAAAATGGCAAGGAATTAATTAGTTGTTATTTGGTGCTACTTCTTTTTGTTAGTTATTGAGGTTGAGTCGCTACAAGTGGCGCTTGAGAATGACTTGCTCATTGCCTTTCGCTTTTCTTTTCTGTGCAAGTCTTGTTGTTATCTGTCCTTGTCACCTTAAACCTAAATATGGCCTAAGTTTGAGGAAGACTGCTTTTAGCGTTGCGGAAATTTTACACGGGCTATCTACGACATCGCACGCTATTTCCGGTTTACCTCTCCTTATGACCCTTCATCTTCTTAGTATCTTTTATCCTTCCATTTTAGTTATAACAATTGCTTTTAATTTTGTTTTTATATGCTTGTGCACCAAACTCTTCAAGTTTTTTTCTTATTACTTGCGTTGCCAATTTTCTTACTGCCATCCATTTATTTTGTTCTCTTAGACATTTGTAAATAAATGTTGTTTTGTCGACTTGTTCTTTTAATATTTTTTCCAGTTCTTTTCTATTCTTCTCACATGTCTCGCTTTCTGTTAACGTTTGCTCTAAGTCATCGTTTGTGTCCTCTTGATTTTTTCTCTTTTTCATCTCTTCTATTGTTTGCAAAAACTTTCTAAAAGCTCCATGCTTGGCCAGTTGCGTTGTGTAATAGCACGTTCTGGGTTTCACTCATCCATTTTTTCCGGTATTAGTTTTTTTGTCCATTTCTCTTTGCTTCCTTTACTCCACTGTCTTTTGGTCGTCTTTTCTCTTGTCTTTTTCTTTCTTTTTGATTGATTTCATCATATATTTGTTTTATATCTACTTTTTCCTCCACATCATATCCGCGGGGAGTGTAGCTGCTATTGCTTCTACTGCCGTCCTGTAGGCTGTGCAAATTCGTAATGAGTTTGCTCTCGTAGCTCCCCTTATTTCTTTTCTTTTTTTTTGTCTTCTTGTCGCCGTTGCTAAGAGCCTCCTTACTTTTTCTACTGGACCTCCCTTGTTTGGCATGAGCCCACACAGTTTTCCTTATTGCGTCCTTTATCTGTTTGTTTGATTCTTTTGTTTCATTTTTTATATTCATTGTTTTTCTTCTACCTGCATTTTCCCAGATTTTCTGTTATTCCGTTTTGTCGATAGCCGGCATGCCGCAGTTTTCTGCGGAGCCAGATTTGACCCTTTATTTCTCAGCCATGTCTTTATCATTTCTATTGCTAACTCTAGCCTTTCTATTAATACTCTTTTGTCTATGTTTCTTCGTATCAGCGCCACATCATTCGCAAATGCGTTAATTGTCAGCCATTCCGGCAACCGCATTTTGAGTACGTCATTATAGACTAAATTTTACAATTTAGGCCTTAGTGCGAAACTCTGATGTACGCTTGAGGCCAGCTTAAACTTTCCATTCTTGGTCGATGGTTGAATGTGTAAAAGCTGCGTGTGGAGTGACGGTAGTTGAAATTATAATGAGAGATGCATGGTAAAATGAACAGGTAAAATTTGCAGTGAATGAAACAAAGAAACATAAAAGTGGATTGCATAGCAATATTGGATGAAGATAAGTAAGTTGCATGATGTGTATCGGATCTTGAAGGAAATAAAACATTATTACGAAAGTGGGCACAGAGAGCAAAACAAGGGGCGCAGGAAAAAAATGGTGGTATTCAGAATAACTGTGGATAAATGATTTGGAATGAGGACGGCAATAAAGAGGAGATAATAATTTAAAAGATTGTATGGGATCAAAATATGGAAGTACCGGATAGTTTAACAAGAGATGAAATGACAAGAGCTATAAAAACCATAAAAATGGGTAAGCCACAAGTGTGAATGGGAATACGGGCGAAATATAGGGGCAATTCATTTATTAATAGAAAAATTGAACTATTTTATGTATGCTTTAGAAAGTCTAAAGTGCCAAAGATGTTGTGATTCTGTGTATAAAGGTAAAGGCAGTAAGACTGAGTGTGAAAACTCTCGAAGAATTATTTTGTTGACTATACCAGGAAAAGTATATATGGAAAAGTATTTATTGATGTAGATTGAAAAAGTGCGCGAAAAAATTAGTTAGAATAAATATATTGGGCGTACAATGTGGTATACCAGGTGGGGGTATCAAATATTTATACTTCAGCAACTTATAGAGAAATGCATGGCGGTGAAGGAGGAGGTGTGCTGTGGGTTTGTTGATCTAAAACAAACATATGACCAAGTCAGCAAATATAAGATATATGACCTATCTTACGGTTATATATCTTATATTTGCTGATTTGATCATATGTTTGTTTTGTGTGTGCTGTTTTAAGCGAGTATCGAGTGTATGATAATTTAATGATCGCTTTATTATAAATCAAGGACTCAGACAAGGATGCGTTATGTCTCCGCGGCTATTTTATATATTTAGGATAAATTTGTAACGAATTAATTTGAAATTGTTTTATTGGTTTACAGATGGCTAATGTAAAGATAATAGTGTTGTTGCATGCTGATGCTTTTATAATTTATGAGAATGAAACTGACCTACAGAGTGCTTCGGTGATCAATAAAAGCAAAATACATTGCGTTTTTTGGTCATATTGAGAGAATGTCGAGTGACAAAGCAAATTTACAATGTAGAAAAGTATTTGGTATCGAAGGCTGGGGTAGACCATATGAGAGTTGGTTGGATGTTGAAAGTGGATCCGTGCGAAAGAGAGAGCGAGGGATAGAGAGATAGCGTGGTTTTAAAATTTTTGCTTGATATGGCCCTGATTTGTTGTTTAACGTATAGAGGAGTGAGGAGTTAATACAAAATTCGATTTTTTTGCAATTTTGTGAATACAGTCATTACCAACACTAAAAAAATTGACAACATTTACACGCCTAATTTGACATAACTTCAAAATTAATGGCTCGACCTTTAACTATTTATTTTAACATTATATTTTTTTGCAATTTTCCGGGCTGGGTATCAGATTTGACCGATCGGTCTGCATTTACGCACTTACCTTATTAGAGTTGTTTTGGAGCCAATCGGACGTAACAACCGGCTGTACCGGCTTGCGGCATTGTATTTATACTTATAATTTGATGTGGGGATGCGGGTTAGATGGTGACCAATGCTAAGGTAAATAAAGGTTTGCCAATGCCAGGACGGGGAAACTATTCGAATAAGTACTTGCTACTTTATTTATTGATGTTTGTCACATTACCAGCTCTTCACCTCGATTAATTCCAATTAAAGCATGTTAGCTGTCTTAATAGGCATTCTTTAAACCTACGACCGCCTCTGTCATGCTGGGTTGACTAATAAAATTCTATCAAACCTACATGCCCCAGTATCTTTAATTACTTCGTACACTCCGGCAGTACTAGATCCCCGAAGCAAGAGTGCCTATTTGCTCCCCGCTATCTTCAGCCCAATGTTTTTATCTTACGATATTTCAAAACCCAATCACTCCTCCACTATCATGCAAATTACACTAATGATATCTCCGTTTGGATAGTTCATCATATACTGGCGTTCAAATATTTCCAAATTAACCTGTCTACTCTAAAATCCTGGTTCAAAATGAGCTCAAACACCCTTAAAATTCAACTTGTACTTTTTGTCACTCTTGGCACCCGGGTACACAATAACAACATTTCCATTTCCATTAATAACCCCATACGTAATAGATCCATCAGACAAGCCACCCACCCAAGTATCTCTCTTTTTTATACCTTTAGGGGGTCCCTTTTCAGATTTGATAGATTTCCAGATCCTACGTAGATTTTACTTAATCAAATGGCTTAGAATAGGAAACTTTGACTAATGCCCCGACCCTTACTTCACGTCTACAAATTTTTATGTGCTGAATTATCAAATACCATTCTATAGCTTCAACCACTACTTGAAATTATTGCTCAACCGCCTGGTCACTACCGAAAGAAAAATGATGAAATGTATCAACAACTTCCCTTTCTGGACCTCCTGAAGCCCCATATCACTGACCGCATCCATAACGAAATTTGCCTACCGTATCGCATACCCTTCCAACACAAATATTTCCCATCAAAAACCTCAACATTCCACTTCATCTCAGCATTGTTTTCCCGCACGTAGACCCCACCAATATATCCGATAACTTCCTTGACATACTGAACAAGACTCTTTAAATACAGAAAACTGTAATTTGTTACTCCATGATTCATTTCAATAAGTGTTCATCTGAGGGAGGGAGAGAGATAGACAGAGGGAGAGAGAGAGAGAGGGGGGGGGGAGAGAGAATGCTTTGACCTGGTATGCATGATATCTTAAATAATCTTTAAGTGTGTGTATATAATATATGATTAAATTAGAATATTATAATTATTAAATAATTCCTACATCATTACTCCATTTGAAAAAAATGTTTCAAAAATTTACCTCGGATTAGGATCGAACCCATAACTTTTGGATTTCATGTCCGCTGCTCTACCAATTGATTTGAATTAGTTGAAACATTTATTTCAATTGGACTAATAAGATAGTAATTATTTGATAATTATAATATTATTTTAATTTCAACTTAAGCTCCATTTAAAAATTTAAATTGTAAATAATTATTATTTACAATATTCGAAAAATATCGGTTGCAGCTGAAAATTTCCGTGTGTATTGTATTAACATATATTCGACATACATACAACTATATATGTGTAAGCATATCATGTAATGGATGTTTCAGAAACTTGATTTTGACGTGGCTCTAGAATATAAAACCAATGCCAATTGAAATACCTCCGTAGCCCCATTATTTATTTCCACTGGCGAATGTTACAGGTAAGCATGACTATGCGGTCGCCCAACCAATATGCCTCCGTTCCTAATGTTGCCTATTTTTTACAAACAGCGGTAGTACTGGATATGTCACCCTGGCGATTGTTAAATTTATATTTTACTTACAACGGCCGATTTAATTATTAGTAATATATCATGAACGTCACCGGCAAAAACATAATCGAGTATTATATTAATTGTCATTTATCAATTTGCTTTTATAAGCCTGTGTAAACCAATCAAAACCTTGCATTTGAATTATAGTGAAATAATCAATTTAACTTTGTTTTACTAATAAAATATTTTTTATTAACCCATTCATTTGCTTTCCGAAAATTTTGCATTGGAATTTAATATCTTAAAATTTTTATAAGCGAAAAAATCAAACAAACATCACTATTGAAGACACGGTATTAAATCTTGTTATTTTAAGCACCTTGTATAACATAACACCCTGTATAACATAACAGCCTGTATAGCATGATTACTAAAATGTTTTCGTTAAAAAGTCTATACTAAGTTTTTTTTTTAATTCGTTAGTATCTGTATACAATAATTGTAGCATTTTACGTTTAAATTACATAAATATAAAATGCTACATCAAGAAATAAATCATCTGCAATCTCTAAAGTTAATAAATAAAACTTCAAATCTTAATAATATAATGTTTATTAATAACATGAAATCTACTTCTTTAATTTAGATGTATTATAAAATTATAAAGCGAAGTCATAATGCGAACTAAGTGAAAGAATGTAATATAATTTTCAAATTTATCAAATTATTTCTCTTCCATCAAAATAATATAATTTGGCACACCTGCTGCGGTGGCAAGAATTGTCATTTGGCAGCGGTGCTTTTCCCCCACCACAGTTTCAACGTGAATCTGAGAGATGCAAGTGCGGAGTTTTGTTCTCTGATCTTTTTAGTAATTTCGTGTAATAAAAACAATCAGAGTGTAATTTAATGGTGTCGGACAGAATCTGTTTCATGTGAAGTGCATCCAGTACAATAATGTGAACTCAAATCAGTGTTACTATCTCATATTTTATTGTAGAAAGATGCTTGGATTTGACCGCATGAGCTCAAGGTGAGTGTAGCACAGCAATTGCTATCTGTATGTTACGGCCGATATGGGAATAGTTACTATCATTAATAAATATCAAAACTGACTGCTCGGCAATATTTAATTAAAACAATGCCGTACTTCTATATCCGTTGTTCATAGTCATAGCATAGTTGTCGTGTAAATGGATATGTTATTTATATAAAATATTTTTGCAAATTTTCCAAACATGTCAGGATCATTTTATGTGTGTATTTTGGGTGGAATTTATATTAAATTTGATGAATATATTTCACATATTATAATAAATGTTTTTTGTCGATTTAATAATGAATATTGTAAATTAACAAACCGATTTATTAAAAATATAATATATCGATATTTTATTGTCTGCCGAGTTGTCTACGTTGTGTAGGTTAAATATACAGTACTTGTTTAAATTCGATGACTATTATGAATAATTAAAATAAGGCAAAAATCAAGTTTAATTACGCTGATAACAACAAATCTTGGTAGTTTTAATTTTACTTAAACTATGCTTATAATAAATAAAATGTCAAAGTGAGTGGTTATGTGCTATAATATAATAAAAATATTGTTGATATATCAGAAAAACTTATAAATAAACAATAAAAATATTGTCAAAATATCAATTTATTACATACCCTGAACCGCCGGGGTATATCTAGTGCGGCCCATGTTGAATGTTTGCAAAGCAAGCAACGTTAAGCCAGCACATGGCACAATTATTATCGCCCTATCAATAGGTGACAAATTTCTAGATTAATGTGTGTAGAGTTAAGGCTTACTCTACACACATATGACGGAAGTAGTTTCAAAAAAGTATAATTCCCAAAACAATAAATTTTACAGATATTACAAAAAACTTGCACTCTTGCAGATATTTTTTGACATTATTACATATTTTTGATATTGTCTCATCCATCTCTCGGTAAAACTTCTTAATAATTGGGGCTAAAAAGGCACTTGGTGTACGTTTTAATGTATTTTAATTTTATGAAATAAAACAATTTACTGTTTGTTTTTTATCACAAATTTATTTTCTCGAATACATTACTAGTTTTGGCTCGAGTAGAGCCTTCTACGGATGTTACAAATTATATCTAAATTCGTGATATAAAACATAGTAAATTCTTGTATTTTATAAAAATGGTTTATCACATAGTAACGGTCACTTTAATTAATTATATATTAATTATATTATCATTGTCAAGATACAAATAATACTGTATATACTGTAATACTTTAGTATTATTTGTGAAACATACAGTAAAACATATAAGTGCCATTTAACATAGATTATTACATATTATTTTTAGTCCCATGTTGTAGAATGCGTATTTTGTTATAAGATTTCATAACTAATTCAATAATATTAAAAACTGGAGAATGTACTTTTCAAACTACAACCTTCATATACGGTGTGTTCAGTTTCAACCTCAAACAGTGAGTTACATGTTTTACGTTTTTGCAAATTCCTGCTCGCCAAATCAACTTACAAATATAGTATCGTTAGAAATATAATGTTATTTTGAATCGAATTGATACTAAATAAGATTTTTTAAGATGCACATTTTATTTTAAAGTTGTTGTAGACGGTTTGTAGTATAGAAATTACAAATTTCAAATTCAAATTGTAATTTTTCACAATTTTTTCCTTTATTTTGAAGGCATTTTTAACCTCGATTATTTTGATATACCTTCCCCTTTCCAGCACACCCCATCAAACGACAAGTCTGGCTTGCTGCTTGAATTTTTTAACCAAAATTTCAGACAGCATGCTCAATTTCATTGCTTTTCTCGTTTTTTTCATTTGGGTAGGTTTTGAGCAGGGAGCATCCGAAGGGTGAAAAGTACCTCGACATTTTTAAGGGTTTTGACTTGCCGTTCACCGGGGAATTTTCAGGGATTTATATCCAAACATTTGTACCACAGATATATAACTTTCTTTGGTTTCGTCCAGCTGCGACCTTCGGGATTGGAGCAATCTGGGAAAATCTGTTTTTTGAAATAATTTGGTCATTTTCCGACCGATTTTGACGCGTTTCTGCTCACGAATAGAACAAAATAAATTTGTCTAAATTTTTAAATTAAGAAAACAATGGTTGCATTTTTCGAAAACCAGAACTTGAAAAAAAAGAGTTTGAGTTTCCGTTGTGGTTTTATCGATTTTTCGAAACTTTTCGAAATTTTTCACTATTTTGTATAGCGTATCGCGTAAGTTTTGGGAGATGAGATTCGCGCGTTAGTATTTTATTCGAATTTTGCATTTTGATAAACGTGACCGTTGTGTCGTCCTTTATTTTCAAATATTTGACAAGTTGCCATTTGAAATTTATAATTTCTTCACTAGAAACTGCCTACAATAACTTTAAAACGAAATATGACTGTAAAGTATAAAGATAGTCGCACGAGGACGCCATCTGTTGACACAAATAGCAAATAATAAAAATTTGCCATGTTCACAATCAAATTTTGCTTGTTTTGAAACGAAAATTGCATCTTAAAATCTCAATTCAGTATCATTTGATGCAGAATAATATTATATTTCTCACGATACTGTTATGTTACCTAGAAGTTGATTTGGCGAGCAGAAATTTTTAGAGATGTTTAATGTTGAAACTGGACACACGGTATATATAAACACAGTTGAAGGACCTAGAGGTCGGGTAAAACCCAACAAATACAAATACTACATCCTGTTAGTTACACATTTGACCTTTAGATGGAATTAGCTCCTTTGCTAAATATAATATCTCTATTAAATATTGTCAATAATATATTATACATTAAACACAGTTATTGAGAATTCAAGCAATCCCATAAAGATGTTTTTTTACGTATGTTGATATTTCACGATATTTAGTGAATATTATATTCATATGTTTTGTAAATTTGATATCCATTTTAACATTTTGCGCTTTGTTTGTCGTTTCAAGCTGCAAAATATATTAAAGCCCGCTGGCATGGCGAAAGTGCAACTAATTTTACTTTATGTGCAAGTGTTTTAGATACATAAAAAGGTTTTTTTTATAAATTATAATTATTTCTACTATTCAGTATATTTTAATAACTCATATTAACTTTAGAAATTTTATAGAAATTATCGACAAACTATAGGACTCTTTAAAAACTTTTCAACGCCACAAATCTTCAAAAGGTGTTTAACTATTGGCCAGATTTATTTTTGAAACCCGGCAGGCTACTTATTAATCAATAAATTTGATATTAATCTTTGTTTTGTGATTACATCTCAAAAGGATTTAAGGTCCAATTTCTTGGTTAATAAATAGCTGAGCCAGTGGATGGTTTACTGTAGGATTAACTATTGCTTTATGTTATTTATTTTTGCTGTAATTAATTGCCTTTCATTCATTCTATGATAACTATCAGCATGTTGCAATAAATTGACGTGTAGACACCTTACTGTCATGAGAGTACCCACTCTCAGTTTCACTCACTCTCACTCTTACTCTCACTCTCACTCTCACTCTCACTTTCGCTCTCACTCACTCTCTCTCACTCTCACTCTCACTCTCACTCTCACTCTCACTCTCACTCTCACTCTCACTCTCTCTCTCTCTCACACTCTCTCTCTCTTTCTCTCACTCTCTCTCTCTCCCCCTCTTTCTTTCTTTCTTTCTTTCTTCTCTCACTCTTGCTCTTGCTCTCCCTTTTTCGCTCTCCCTTTCGCTTTCTCTTTCGCTCTCCCTTTAGCTCTCACTCTCATTCTCTCTTTCTCTCCCTTTCGCTCTCACTCTCTCTTTCTCTCAATCTCTTTCAGTCATTCTATGACAACTATCAGTATGTTGCAATAAATTGACGTGTAGACCTCCATGAGAGTACCCACTCTCACTCTCACTGTCACTTTGGGTTCCAAATCAGAAGTAAGATACAAGCGTATTGCAAATTATCGAAAGTTTTGCTTGAATAATATGGTTGTCCAGAAATAGCAGGTTTTATTTAAAAATAACCATATTTTTAATCCAAACTTTTGCAGTTACCTTTTATTGCACGAAATATATCTAGCAGACTATTTTACGAGCAATTATTTGTTATAAATATCGGATACTGGCAGATATTAATTAATCCGATTTGTGTACATTGATCGGGTTAAGCAACTGACACTGATATTAATTAATTTGTCAAATTGATTTGTTTATTGTGCCGGTGCACTTATCGCTGTTATTCTTGCACAAGTGCAATTTTCGAATTCTTGCACAAGTGCAATATTCTATTGCGCCGGTGCTCTTATCGTTGTAATTCTTACACAAGTGCAATTTTCGAATTCTTGCACAAGTGCAATTTATAGCAATTTTAATTTCTCTTTCAATCCACTGGTGGTTCGGAAGTCACCTTATATATGTTGATCCCATCAAAACCTCGCTATGACAAGCCATCGGCTTTCTTAGGGGCAATGCTGTAAAACATAAACAAACAAAACATGCATCAATGTTAATGACAAACAATCTTAGTAGTTTTAAGGTCGGGTTCTAATATCAATTTATTGAAGGTTTGAACCGAACAATTAGTAAATGTGCAGTATATTTGAACGATATCAATGAATTTACGTTGGTTAAGGAAGTTTTATTGAGCCACAATAATAATAACTAGTTAGGCAATAATTATCTTTATAGGTTAGGTTAGGTTAGGTTTGCTCAAAATTCTAACTAACTAATTATCCAAAAATAACTACTGATTGCCTAGTTGGGCAAAATTTGACCATAAATTATTAAATTTTTAAGTCTAAAGGTTATTGAGGTTTTTTTTTCAAATTGTGTATCTCTGTCCCAACAGAACCCATTTTTTTTTTGATAATGTACGTCCATACCCATTTCGGGGTAGCGATCGCACCTGCTAAAGCCTCCTCTCTTATTCGAATGAGCCCTAGAAAGATCATTACCACGGTATTACTTCCTTAGGGTTAGAGC
>JARJEC010115607.1:0-10605 GCA_030264575.1 Tachinus sp. AB-2021
AGACAGTATATTTCTACCGTGGCTAAAAGTAAACAGGTACCCTCACATTACAATAATTGAAATTTATATTCAGTATGTATAAAACAAGTCGATCCACTCAATTTAACAACAGCAGATAAAGCTACTTTGATCATATATTTAAAGAAAATGAAAATACTGCAATACATAAAATTATAACTAGAGCTAGAATTTATATGCATTATGATGTTTATCATCATCATATGCATATCAATTTTGAATGTACATCTCCAATATCATAATAAAGTAAATCAAATGGCACCTTCTTATTTTGACTTATTTTTGTGTTTTACACATATTTTTGTTTTAATGCATATATATTTTTTAAATTTCTATGCATATCTGATGCTTATTTTGAGTATTTTAGCTTGTTTTGGCATTTTTGTGCATATTTGATGCTTATTTTAAGCAATTTCTGATTTAATAAATGCTCTTCTGGTAGATTCGTTGTAGATTATCTACAACTCTAGATCAAGCACGTTGAACGTACGTAAACAAAGTTCTTTTAAAAAATGAAAAATGTTTGGTATTGGAAAAAAATGTTAATGCTATAAATGGACATAAGATGAAATCAATATTGATGAATTATTAATACGCACCAATAACATCTGAAGAAGTTGAAAGAAGCTTTTTAGCATATAAGAACTGTTGAGTGATAGTAGAAGGTTATTTTTAATGGAAAATTTGATAAAACATATTTTACATACATTTACTTTTGTTTCTTTTGTTGTGTTTATTATTGTATTAATAGTTATTATTTTTTAGTTCGTTTTATATGGTATATAAAAATGTTTATGCTTATATTGCTGTTTTTAATGCATATTTATGCGGTTATTTTGTAGTTTTTTACGCATTTAAGTCGTAGCTTTAATTATAATCAAATGCAAAATCCATCTTATAGAAATCGAAGACCTCCTACCCAATATATACAAGAAAGTCAACCCAATAAAAATAATAAATAAGAAAAATTAAAAAATCAAAAACTTCTCAAATATTAGACAAGCTAACTTTGAAACTGAACTCAAAAAGAAATACAGCAACTACAATAACTTTCATAGAAAATATCAAACCTAACCAACTTAACGTTAACAGAAGGAGAAACAAAACTACTGAATAAATGATATTCCACCAACAATTACAATTAGCGCCGGCGCTGCATATGAATTGACCGATTCGGGCGGAAAATTTAAGGGACGCTTTGTCTTTCTGTGGTCGACCACCCTGTACATAAGTAAAGGTAAAATTCAATAAATTTGTTCAGGCAGCATATGTGCAAACGCCGGCCCTGATCACTATAGAAAACTACAACTACAATTTGCCAAAATTGAAACAAACCGCCATAAAACAGACATAATCAGAATATAACAACAACAAAACTATAAACTGAAACAGAATAAGACAATAAACAAAAACAACAAAGACTCGATAATTCTCACAAACCTTAAAAAGAAACTGCAAAACAACATAAAATATTAAACTAGATCTCATCACACCACCGAGTATTATTTGATATCAACAAGTTTATGTTTCAAAAAATTTTATCTAAGGTCATCAGTTACGAATTAAGGAAAGTTTTATTGTAGGTATAGTTTTATTATAGGATTGTAGTAACACCAAGATATTTTTAGATTGTTTCAATCTTCATTTTTGGATTCTGCTTTAACGTGGAACCTACTTTTTCCCATAATGCCCGTTATCCATGTAATTTCTGAAAAAAATATCGTATATTTTTAATAAATATATCATAAAACAAAAATTATGTCAGTTAGTCACATTATTTCTGTTTGTGTTAGATTGAGTGGTATGCAGTCGGATTGAATTAATCGAAATGGTAAGGTTATAAGTCGGCAATGTATAACATTATTCATATTATCTTTGATTTTTTGTTCAATTTCATCTTTACATTTTTTGTAACAGGTAGTCGACTTAAAAACAGTTTGATCATTCCTGTTGAGATTTCAATTTTTCTTATGCAATCCTATAAAAATTATACAGTACTGTAAAGAGCAAGACTCAATTTAATGAACTATGACCAAAAAATATATACACAATGCCGTTAAAAAAAAAGTTGGCAAACGCAATTAAAATATTTATTTTTCCATCAAATGATAGTGTTTATGAAGCCATTAAAAACTGTTTTTGGTTTTGAATGTTGGATAATTAATAAAGAAGTTGGAGCTCAGGTTGTTTTTATAAACCGCTCAGCGTATGTATAATAAAATAATCTTAATTTTTTTGCCTTTCGGCTTTAAGATACATTAAATTAATATGAATATATTTATATTTTACTCACTAAATAGAATATATACACTAATATAATTTTTAGTTATTTTCATATTTAATCATTCAATCAACTTAAAAAAAATTACCAAAAGTCCGTTGCTTACTGCATCGAAAAAATGAATCGTTGATAGAATCGCATAAAAAGTACTTTACATACTGAATGTACACGACTAAATTCCACGAATGTGTTTATTGAGAAACTATGGTGGATTTGGTGGACTGACATTGAAAACGGCGACCTTGACCACGCTGGTGCTATTTATACATATATTTACATTTTTCATAAACAGAGGCCGACAGCCCTGATCAAGGCACTTAATACACCTATTCACCGCCAATCTTACTCTGCAGGAAGTTTGTCGCATTCTGCATGCACACACTTATACATCCGTATACTAATCTCCTAATGATGCCTGGCATATTTTACTAGAGTACGTTATCTCTTCTCGTGTTCATATCTATCAATTAATAATTTCTGTTTCTTATCACTAAATAATATTTTCATATTGTAAATTTTTACAAAATAGTTCAAAAGTATAAATGTTTCAATTATTTGTAAACTTCGAAAATAACTAGTAATTAATAAATGTTTTTAATATGGCTTTGTAAACAGGGCGAATTGAAAAATCTGTAGAAGTTTTTTTAATAAATGCGATTTTTTTAATTTTCACAACATTACTAAAACAATCTACTTTATCATACAATAGTTTCTGATCAGACTTCTGGACATTTATCTGTGAAGATATAAAATGTAGTGAATAATTCTACTAACAAAATGCACACTCACACATTTTTATAATATTTGATCAATTTTAAAGTACTTCCTAGATAAATCTAAGAATTTCCGTTTGCTGAACTATTAAAGTTTGATCATTTGCAGTTTATATATATATAGTATCTATAGATTGAGAAGTTTGTAAAAATGAACGATGCACTGAAATTATAAAAAAAATCAATATTGGGCCTTTGCGTAAGAATTGTCCAGCTTCCATTATTTTCCTATCGTTTGGTTGACGCTTTTGGTTTTTTTCAAAGGAAAATGTGAAGAAAAGAGCTATGGCAATTTAGAATTTAAAAATGCAACATACATGCTGTTATTTATAATATTGTGTCACAAATATACAAAATAGTCATTAAATATCTCGTCGAAAAATGACAATTTGCCAGAACGGCGAAATCTCATAATTAAAATGATATATTAATTATAAAATACACATAACCTCAACATTTGTACAATTTTTTACTTACAATTGAAATGTAACCTTGTAACCTTAAAATGACACTCATTTTTGGGAAACCTTTTTTGTTAATCATTTAAAATTAAATCTTCAATTTGTGTTGTTTAATATATAGTTTTTTTAATAAAAAACTTATTATTGTTTTAAAACTTTTAATTAAAGTGGGTGATCATAATTTTATCTTATTAATATAAATTTCAACACTTAAACTTTTAATTATTAGTTGGAATGTACACAATCTATATACAAGGTGTTTTTGTCAAAATTATCCACACTGAATATCTCAGAAAATAGGGGAAAAACTCCCAAAACACAAGTTTTTGGTTTGTCTCAATTTTCTGAAATATCCAAGAAAAGATTTTTGCAAAAAGAGGTTTATGTACGTCTGTGCTTAAAAACTACTAAACCATTTTTATTCAAATTGGTATACATGTTCTATGGGCCGTAAGGAGTGTTTATGTATATGTTTTTTAATTTAGTTAAATAACTTAATGTATAGATTGCAGTGAATATTTAAATATGGTCACTTAAAAATACTGTATCATAATAATAATAAGAATGATTTATTTCCCAATAGACTGTGAATCTACTCACATGGAAAAATCATTAACAAACATAAGTATGTGTTCCTAAATTATTAAAAATTTAAATATAAAACAACATAAAATTAAAATAAAAAATAATTACAAAAAATTGTTAGTTGGTAGAATTATAAATTTCAGAATGTGTCAAATATAGGAAAAAAGTATTTATATGTGTGAAAGATTTTTAATAATGGAGAATTGCTATGATGATTTGTAATAGGTGTGGAATGAAAAAAGGTTAACGGGTTTTTTTGGTTAGATGAATGTACAGTGAAATCTCTAGACGCGGAAATTTTCTATAAGCGGTCAACTTCTATAACCGGACAAAATTAGTTGCACCGCCAGTGTCCGCTAACAAAGATTTTACTGTATACGAATATATAGGCTGTCGTATTCGTGGTACAGGAATCGATGTAATAAATGAATTAGATGTGTTTGTTGTAGTGCTCTCATAGATATTATATATTAAATTCGCCTAGTAACAACTGTTATGGATACCCTTCTTCTAGGTAGTGTTGGGTCTTTTTATATTTGAAGATGTTTTAGAAATTTTTGTTGAACACATTCCAACTGATTTATGTATTCCAGGTTCGAGGGTATCTACTGGTGCGTAATACATTATCTTGCTTAATATTAATTACTTAAACAATCATATAAATGTTGAGATACATTAAAGTGTTTGGTTTAATTTAAGAATAAAACCAATTGTTCTCATAAATTACTTAGTTAAAGTTATTATCAAATATAATACCTAAGTTTTTAAATTCCGTAACTCGTTTGATTTCACAGTTAGTCACGCATTTAATTTACACACATTTTCTTCTAAACTTTCACAATCTTTTATACATAAGATTTTTATAGTTTAATATCGTTTTCTTATATTTCATAGTCACAGTCTAATATATCGTAGACTTTGTTTATAAAAATTAAAAATAGAATTGAGCCTAGGTTTGAGCCTTGAGGTACTACAATATAAGTGATCTTAGTCAATTTATCTGAAAATTTGCATAATCATTCAATTTAGGCTAAAAATAAAGAATTTGTCATCGGTTTTTGGTGATAACGCTTACTTTATTCGCATTTTGTAAGTTTTAGCATACTGACGACTTAGTTCTAATAGAACGTAACTTCTTTTTACTGATTTTGAATTTTATACAACAAATGTTAGATGCGAATTTTGCTAAATAAAACGGAATATTTTAATCGTGGATAAAGTAAATATGTACCTATGCATATTTTCAGATCAACACATGTCGTGACAATCGAAAGACAGTTTACAAAAAACGCTTACTTAGAGCCGGACCTGGCCTACCTAATTGGAAATATTTTCAAATGGATTTTTGATACATGCGAAGAATGTTATACAATGACAATACAATTGTGCAATTTGATGCAAACATTACCATTAATTAACTTATATTACTATTACTATTCCGGTTTAGTAAATATTTTTTGTGATCAAATATATACAAATTTGTTTTATTATTAAAGGCAATATCACATAGTAAAGACTAGCACCATTTAATTTTTAACTGATATTATTTATTAATTGAAAATACTTATTTAGTGTAAAATTAAATATAAAAGTCTTGGCTATTTAGAATCTAAGTAACTAAGTTCTACATTGTAGATCTTTGTTCACTTCTGCGTCGATACACCTAGATTTATAAGTTTTATTGTTAATAAAACTTTTAATTCAAATTATTTAGGTTTTATAGAAGAACTCTGAAATAAACATAAAATAATATAAATATTATCAAATTAAATGTCAGTAAATATCAAGTTTTGTTAAGCAACGCAGTTTGGATATATTTACACTTTATTTTAGGTTATTTTGTCAAATTTGATGTGTGATGGTGTCCAAGCATTCATTCATTTGATATACATTTAATTTACAATATAAGTGATTAATAGAAATTTGTTTAAAAAAAATTAGTTATAAATGTAATAAAAGTTTTACTTCTGCTATGTTCGTTCGAAGCACACTCGCAATTTTTCTTAATTATGAAAAAAATATTAAATCAATGTTTTGAGATCCTTCCACGTAGAGAAATTAATTTTTAAAATGCCGTAAGAAACTAAATAATATAACAGTTTGCTATAATGCTCCAAAATTGGGAAGAGCGTCATTTTAGTCGAGTTTGCTTTTCGGATTATTCACGATTTTCTTTGTTATCACCAGAGACATAGAATCCGGAGAAACCAAAGCAGAGAGATATTTTTTAACCACCATTGTTATTCAGCATGAATACTTTTGAAGTGGGCCTGCATAAACTAATCTTTTATTTTTTTAAGAATTAATTTTAAATGCTAACAATTATATTAGGAACATTTTTACAGGTTACGCGGATTACTTTGCACCATTTATTGGGCCAGAGTTTTTATTTATGCAGGATAATTAACACTGGTGCAGTATTTGCAGTAAGTAGGTTTTACACGTTTGTAATAATGGCTTGACATAAATCTCACAGGGCACGGGTGGGATGAAGCCGTGTTAGAGCTCGTGAAATGCCCCCAGAAACGCTACGAGAATACAAAAGAATGAGATGGCGTTGATCAAAATGTGAATAGACACCAGGCATACTTTGACTGATTCAAGCATTATTGAATGATAGCGGAAACTCATAACTAGTTAATTTAAATAATCTCTCGTTGCAATTTTCAATGATTTTTATGTATTTTGTTCATTGGTTAAAAAAGCCCTTTTAAACTGCAAAAATGCAACAATTTTTAAACTTAAATATATAGATATACTGATTGCCTGCAAAGGTTGGGTTTTCCAAAATATTATATTTTTAGTAAAAGAAACAAAAGAACCATTGATTATATTTTGTAGTCACAATTTGGAATACTGACCAATATTTTTTTTAACTGAGATTATTTTATAAGTCTACTCTAAACGTTATTTGTCAAATATCTTGTAAATTTAATCAAAATGAAAAAAATAAGAAAAGATAGTCAAGAAACTGTTGCGAAATGGTAACGATATGTTAAAAACAATCTACAAATTTAAGAACGCGTTTGACAAGTGCTTAACTTTTTGTATTTTTTTACTGTTCATTTTCTAAACCAAAATTTAAATCAGAATAACTATTTTGCTAAATGATAAAAAATATTCGTATAAGGAGCAATTAGCATTGCCGTAAAATGTTTAATGAATAAAAGAATATATTACAAAAAACTTCTTAAATGCTATTCAATACCTAAAAGCCGTGACGGTTCTCACTGGCAAATGATCCTTTTATAAATTCATTTTGTTTTTTAAGTTAAAGGTATTTTTATTATATTGGTAGTGGCAGATGGCCCTGTTGTCAACGTCAAATAAACAAAAGCTACTTCGGCAAAACTACTTACTTAATTTGAATTTTGCAAATTGCAAATTTATTTACAGAGATGATATTATAAAACCACTATTTTTAAGCAATTGAAGTTTTCGCATTTTTTTTCTTGTTAATTAATAACAAAATTGAGCTGTTCCATACTAATTTTTTTAATTTTAATACTTTTGATTTATGATCATATATCGTATCGTTTATAAAGAGTGCTTATTGATATATTATTATAAGTTATAAGATCTGTACCTAATTTTATTTTAATAAAATATATCGACTACGGTTGTTATCGTCTATATAGATTAGATAAAATAAACTAAAGAAAATGGTAAACTATTTAAAAAATAGCTTTTTATTGAAATCAGTTAACGCTTCAAGCAATTTTCAAAAAATTAATGTATTGCAAATTTGTTCATTATTTTACTTCACGCACTGCACTCATTCATTGTAGGTAGTTAGTATCAACTATATTACAAGTACTTATCGCTCTCATCAGCCAACCCAGTATAATATCGGAAGAAGTATGTTCGTTTAGAATATAATAGATATAAAATTATTAATTATGTCGCGTGTAAAGTTATTTCAGTGATTTCATTATTATGTTCCATTGTATTCTCGATGGAGTTTACACTGAAGAGGTTTCAGACCCGAAAAAGTCGACGCATAAATCATTAAAAGTCTAGACTATCCCGGTGTATGTGTGAGTGCGCGCGATGACGGTGTTTTCACCAGCTGAAGGTCGCCGCCGCCTTTATTTTTTGCATCACAGAATGAGTTTGTTGTTTAGCATATTTTATGATTTTATTATTTTTAATTATCAAAAATAATGTCGAAAGAACGTTTTGAAAGTAACGCGCATCCCTGCAAACTCGTTGCATCACAATGTGGACAGGTGGTAAAATGCACATCTCGCCACCTGCCGTCTGTCATTTCTTTTTGCCTTGCTTTATTATCTACTTGTAAATCTTCAACTGTAAGTTGTGGTAGTCGGTTAAACTCTTGGTTGCTTTTTATTCGTCAATCTACCGGAAATTACAATATCCGGTTAACAACGGGTTTTTAGTAAATACTTGCCAAAAGTTAAAGATAAGCTCGTCTCGAATATTTTCACGGATTTTGCGTTGTGCACGCGAACGTACTAGCCTTCACACATATTAATCGTTTTATGGGATTATTTTGCAGATGTTATTTTCTTTGAACAATGTTAATAGCGCATTCTAAATTTGTATATGGCCTTGTAGTTGAATGCGATTCGCGACCTTGCTGATCAGAAACAAATAAGCATATTCGTCGGTGCATCATCACCGGCAACATTATAATAAGTTCCTCTGTACTAACAACAACTCAAAATTAATGTATTGATTTTTTACTATAAATGTTACAAACCCAGAAATAAATAAATCCTGTTTCCTCAAAAATATGTTGTTATACAAGGTGATTTTTTTGCTCATCGACAAACTTTGACATATCAAAGCTCATATAATTTTAAGAAAAAAAGTTCATATAGACATATGTCTGACATCAATTAGTTACGGAGTTAGAAGAATAACAAAACTAGCTGAAAAATTATAATAAAAGCTGAAAATCCCCCTCCACTCGACACAACAACGAGTTTTTGATTCAGATATTAAGGGCGTTTTATAACTTGATTACTAAAAAGAAGAAAAAATAACTTAAAAGTACATTTTAGAAAAAAAGCATTTTTATAAATTCATTTTATATTTTCATTTTACCTGTCCTCCGTAGTAACAAAAAAAATTACTAAATAAATAGTTTTGTATAAAAATTGAGTACTGTAAAGTAGCGCAAATGTGTCTATAGTAAACTTTTTCTTTATCTTGCTACCGGGAAAGTACCAATCAGTCAAATTTTCTTTTACGTTCCGACCCGCGACCGCGAATTTTAGAAATAAATTAATTAGCAATTGTATCTTTTCTGGGCATATGTAGACATGCTTATCAAGGAAATTAAAACATGTTCTATTTTCTTGCATGAGAATTTACTAAATCTCTGCGCGCAATAATTGTATTAAAGTGTTAAAATCAGCCCCATGTCAATTCTTACTCCAAAATAATAAATGTTGACAGGAGATTAAAGAAAATTTTTCTTTGATTTGATGTATTATTAAGAAATATTGCAAAAAATAATCGGATTATTACGTTGGCCGGATTTAACTATTGACTCTGCATATAGAAAAAGGTTTTCCTATTTGTTTTAAAGAAATAATGGCAAAAATATAACTTTTAATTTTCTTTATTGGTTGTCAGAAAGCTAAATCAAATAAACTAAAAATAAATGTATTTAATATAAAAAATCCACTACAAATAATCACTAAAATTTTAGTTATAGCATTAAATTAGAATTATAATTTTTTTAATTAATATAACTATTACTTTATATTTTTAGAACAGAAAACACAAATCTAGAACCATTTGCAATTTGCACATTGTATTTATTATAGTCATTTTCATCAACTTCTTCCATCTTACAATCTGCAAACGTAAAATTACATTACATTTAACTTCTACGTCCTTTGAAAAATTGTGGTTGCTAAATTAACAATGACGTCATATAGCAAAATAAACTTAAAAACGAAAATCATCTCAAGAAGTAGCATTTTATTAGAATCACTTAACATATCCGAACGATTTTCACATAGCAAATTATTACAAATTTGATTTTAAACCAAGGTATTTTTTATGTGGCTTAAACCTATTTATCAGGAGAATACTTTTTTAAGTGGGTTTGAAATATGCTAAAATTTAAAAAGATTCACAAAACTTTCAAACAATACAAAAAATTTACGTAATTCAAAGAGAATCAAAACAATTAAAAAAATTACAAACTTGAAACAATTCAAACAAATTGCGTAAAAATCTACTCAAACCTAAAAATAATCTATACTTCTAATATATATATAATATATTTCCAATAAATAGAACAAGTTTTTATATATCACGAAAAATGTTTATTAAATATTACTACCGGACTAGTTTTGACCAATTATTTGGTCATCATCATGCGGTGATAGAAAGGTATAAGGTATAAGGTATAAGGTATAAGGTATAAGGTATAAGGTATAAGGTATAAGGTATAAGGTATAAGGTATAAGGTATAAGGTATAAGGTATAAGGTATAAGGTATAAGGTA
>JARJEC010115622.1:0-17490 GCA_030264575.1 Tachinus sp. AB-2021
AAAAAGATAACCGGTTCAGAAAAGTGCAACGTAGTAGTTTTCTGGATTCATTGCTATGAGCTATTTTCTAACAGACGCATTTATGCAATTGCCAAAAATAAGTTGAAGAATATAACGTAAATTTTACTTTCTTTAAATGTTCTAATTCATTCTAATTATTTTATGAATTAGTACAGGAAGTATTTGAAAAGAATGATATATTATTAAATATTAGTCACACTGTTTTGCAATTTCTAGAAAAAGATGATACCTCGCACACGCTATATTAATTATAATTATTTGATTTCTTATGGAAAGCTATTCTACATTATAACAAATACCTGTATAATATACTTAATTTTTGCAAATTTTATCTGCGATGTTAATTACTATTTCTCGCTACAGCAATATATTCAATACATAAATCTTAATGAGGACGTGAACAAGAGACAAATACAAGAATGAGGTTGCATTGTCCCACTTTATGTAATAAGCAGTCAGTCAACTCGATATGTTTATTAGAGGAAATAGTTATGTGATAAATATTTGATATTTGTATCAATAATTATTAATGATATTGAAATTGTATACCAATTAGTCCTTATTATAGCATATCTAGGTGTCAGCATCATTATTATACCGGTTTAGTTTCAAAAAATAAAATGTAGATGTTAGAAATGGTATTACTCACATGTTTCTATAAATTAAAATGCGTAAACGGTTAGATTACTATCGGTCATTTTTGCTGACTTGGATATTATTGAGTATGAAACTGTTCAAATGAATTCTCATAAACTTGCTTTCTCTATCTGGTAATGTGGCTTCGAGGTAATATTTATTAGCAGCATGGCGTTGTACAATACAGAAGATAATTATTTAAGCTATTTAGAACAATTAATATTGTAATTATATAGTATGTATTTAACTGAAATCTATTAATGTACTAAACAAATAATAAATAAACAACGTATATACAAATAAATTATAATCAACACAATAGTTATTTATGTATTAAGGATATAAACAAATAGATTATAGCGCAAGGAAATGTTTAAATAAAAATATAAAATTCTGATCGCTATAAACTAATTTATGCCCGCGATACATTATTATTATTATCTTTTTTATCTCTGGTACCCAGCGGGTGTCCAGATTTTTCTTTGCCATCCTGTTTTTTATTTTATCTTGTTTATTTGCTTTTTCCATTCTTCTCTATTTTTTGCTCTCCTTCTTGCTTCTAGCTAGCTACACTCGTTTCTGTTCAATATATTCTCCTATATTGTTCTCCCATGTTTCCTTTGTCGTCCTTTCTTTTTTCTATCCTTGCATTCCATAATTGCTTTGTTTATCTTTCTCCTCGCATTCGCTCTAGGTATTCGTACTATTCTAATTGTTTTATGTATGCTTTCTACATGTAGGTTTTCTCTTATCCTTTTGTTTCTTATTTTATCTAACCTTAAAACTCCTTCCACTCTTCTTAGATATTTAATTTCCGTTGCTTGTACTTTTCTCTTTCTGGTTTTGTTTTGCGTCCATATATTAATGTCGGTCGGTATATTGTCTTATATATTGTTATTATTGTTTTTTTGGATATTTGTTTATTATTTTGTATTGACTTGTTTATGGCATGGTAGCTTCTATTTGCAGCCTGCATTCTTTTGTTAAATTCCTAGATATGTAAATGGTTCTATTTATTCTATTACACTTCCATTTAATTTTTTGTCTGTCGATTTTATCTTCTTTTGCAATGACCAACGTTTTTGTTTTCCTTGTATTTATGTTCATATTGTGTTTTTGTAGTTTAAGTTATACTGCATAACCATTTTTTTTTCAATTAGTGCAATATCGTCCACAAATGCACACTCTGCTATTATTGTTTTTGACAGTTTGTGGTGTCTAATTTCTATCTGCTTCATCTTGTTCTTAGTATTCTTTAAAATATTGTCTAGGAAAATTATGAATCCTTGTCTCAACCCTTGTGTTGTCGTAAATTATTTTGATTTCTCGTTTCCAGTTCTTATGTAGTTAGTTGTGTTGCTTATACACTTTCTATTTCTCTGAGAATTTCATTGCTTATACCTTTTTTTGCAATATTTTCCATAGCTGTTTTACAATATTTTTCATAGCTGTTTACGTTTATTTCATTTTTTATAAAACTTAAAAAATCTGTTAAGTATGCAGCCATAGTTACTAAGTACCTGCTCAAAAAATGATTGTATTGCTTCTAGTTATACAATTTCTGAAAAAAATATTATGGTAATAATTAAACATGTTACTAAATAATTAGTGTATAAGAAGTTGATGCGTTTTAATCTGTTGTAAACATACTTTGCTAAAAAAATAAATTAAACTTATAACATTTAATTAGATATTTTAAAAATGTTTTCATAGTAACCAACAGTAAAATAATTACCGGGTTTTATTAAAAATTATGTCATCGTTTCCGTTATAAGTATAGTAGTATGTCAGTCATTATTCTACATTAATGCAGTTTTAGGACATACATAAATAAAGGTTTAAACTAGAATTTTATTGAATTAGATTTAGAATAAGTTAATGACTATTTTAAAAGATGTAGTTCTCATTTTGACTGTATCTTTTAATTAATTATATTTATTATGTTTACAATTTGATTGTCTGCATAAAAAACTATATAATATTTGTCAAACAAATCAATCTGCCAATAAACAAAGGGGGGCATCAAAAAAATAATGCAATTTTATGCTTATTACTAGAAGAAAGTCAATAAACTGGCAGACCTCTGGTGTAAATTTTTGGAATGGCTTGATATTTGTTTATCATTATCGGTTGACCATATCAACAGACGTTCAAATGCATTATTAGATGTTTTACATCATACAATCTGATTTGCTCATTATGTATTTTAGGTTACGGCTTTGTCCTTTTTTTAATGTACTAAATGTAATTAAACTTAATGTAACATATGAAAATGACTGAGATTATGTTATCACTTCAATTCACTCAGTGCCGCTTTTTTAAAATGGTGCACCAAACAATATCAATATTTAGACAAATAGTGCTGGATTATAAAAATGTAGTTTTATGATTTTCTTGTAATAATTCAAATCAGTATAAACTATACCTTTATAGCTAATTGTATAGCTCACTTGAATTTAGTTTTGGCAAACTTCAAACAAATGCTTTTCAAAAGTGTGATATTTGTTGCGAAAACTACTTTTTGTACAGCTGACCAAAATTACGTTGACCTAAAGGTAAACCTTCGCGCAGAAAAAGCGGGTTGGAGATATTAGCGTGTATACCAAAAAACAAAACACAACGTCTTGGCTTTCAACTCACATAACATATGTCAACATTCCCACATCCGCTCGAAAATCTTGCCGGCTTAAATCGACATTAAATTTTTAGTGTATTAGCGTGCACTGTAGTGTTTACAAGCACATGCATAGATTGGGTATACAAGAAAATTCACTATGTTTGGAGGACTAAAAGACTCCGCAGCATCTGCTGATCTGCTGTGTGAAAGCGAGACAGCACTGCTATCGGTGTAAGATGTCAGCGGTGCACAATAGGACCATCAGGACCGTAGTTCAGGGACGCTTGACAAAACACTTCAGTAAGAAAAAAGCGTGCACAAAAGTAGTGTTTGAGGGTGCAGTAAAAAATCAAATCTCATGCTGGCTTGGCAACATTGTCGCTCTGAACCAGTAATAATTATCTTCAAATTAATGTAACCGATTATTAATGTTATTGGTTGTTTAATCTACAAGGAACGCAAGTATGTTATAAGATTCAAGGAAGATTATTATAGGCCGAGGTGGAACCGAACCGTATAATATCTTCCGAAGATGTTATATGTACGTACGTGTATGTTCCCAATAGTATTAAACATTAATATTTACGAAAAAATTAAATAATAACATACATTTTAGTGGGTTTGTGTCGGTTGCTAGGTTGGTTCTTATAGTTATTGGGTAATAATGAACAAAGTGATAATAACAAATTGAATATTTTTTTGGGTGTCATTTACAATTAAAATGTAATAAAATAAAACTAATTAAAATTGGTTATTAAAGAATCTGCGCGAACGGCTTATTTAGAATTATTACCAACTAAGTCCCGAAAAAGGTATGAAATAACATATATAACATTTAAGAAATGAACAATATTAAAAAATATAACAAATATCAATGAAAGTGTTTTGCTTGCATATATAATAATAATAATAATAATAATAATAATAATAATAAGATTTATTTCAAAGACATACGTACAACAGTAGGACATAATGTTTGAAACATGTCATATATGTTGGAGAGCTTAAAAAACTTGAAATCTCCAGCCAGTTTATGGTGCGAGTATTCAATGTTGAAGACCACTATAAACGTTAAAGATAAATTAGATATATCTAAATATCCAAAATGAATTGGATATTTGAAGGGAAAAAATCAAGGCCTTTGCAAAAAAAATCAAAAGCTCTAACCAGAGAAGATATCATAAAATTCTTTAAAGAAGCTCCATATATATTTGTTGATGAATTAAGATCATTTTTAAGCAAATTTTAATTATTATTAATATTATTTTTCATTAATATTGTGACAATTAGTATTATTTTAGACTATAATGATTAGGGATATTGATGGAGCTTGCAGAACCGACGAATCCTGCAGATGGCTGATATAACAGATAATAGTGAATTTGTTATCGTAAAAATACCTGTAACAAAAACCGGCATTCGTCGTATGTTTACAATTGTACAAAACTCCGAAAAAGATATAAATTACATGGATACATTCAGAAAATATTTTGATATTAGAAAAAATATTACAACCAATAATCGTTTTGTTTTATGATACGGTTTGGGAAAATGTTGTAAACAGTCAGTTGGGAAACATATGTTTGCTAAGATTCCATCAAAAATAGCAATTTTGTTTGAATTTAGGAGAATCTGATTTATATGATCAGTATATAAATCAGATTCTCCATATAATATATGCTTCCCAATTAACTGTTTACAACATTTTCCTAAACCGTATCATAAGAAAACACGATTACTGTTTTTGACGCACATCAGCGACTTTTTTTAGCTAATTCGGGCGTAGATACTTAAGGACTTAAAAGATACGGAGACTAGAAGTCCTATTTGATTGCGAAAAGTAATGTAGATGAATCTATCAGCAAAAAATTAGAAACTACAAACAAGATATTTTACAATAAAAGTATTTAATCAAACAATAATAGTTATTATTAGAAATAGAAAATAGAAATAACCAACATTCAGATTCTGCATATATTGTTCCATTAATACATCCTGAAATCACGTCAATCTCTTATTGTAAAGAAGAAAATCAATTGCCTAAAAACGCAAATATGTTAATTAAAAATTCTTCATTTTCGAATTGAAGTTTTGTGTTCAATATTAATAAAATGAAACAACTATTATTGTTTTTATGTTTTTTCCGCTACCAACAACGTAAGTAATACCATGTCCATAATAACTTGCATCGTAAGTTGTGTATAAGGTTTATTTATCATATTTACCTTGACAACGAAACTTAAATAATTTATTTACGTTCCTAGGAATATAATGAAATGTTATAATAAATAATGATATGACTGGTGAGCCGTGTGGACAAGCTAACTATAATTTGACAATTTTGTGACATTTCATTATTATTTTCCTAGGAACGTAAGTAGATTACTCGCCATAGTAAATTTGGTAAATGACCCTTAAACACAGCTTACGATACAAGTTACGATAGACGTAAAGTTTACTTACTTGGTTGGTATCGGAAATAGTTACAGGTTAAGTTACAATCAACGTAGGTACATAATAACATTCAAGGAAGATTATTATAAAATTTCTTCCGAGGATGTATATGTATATACGTACGACGTTCCGAGTAGCTTATTACGTTTTTCCGGTACCAAAACTATGCCAAAACTAGTCTAATATCAATAATTTTATATTGGAATAATTTAACAGGTTAAATTGACATTTCTAAAGCAAAGTTTCTACGATTTTTGTCATTTATCAGAGTTTACACAAATTTTATTATTTTTATATAATGTAGTTACTGACTTATTTATTGGCTTCAGAAGATGACTGGCTTGTCTACACGGTTCACCAACCATATCATTATTTATTATGAGATTTTATTATATTCCTTGGAACGTAAGAAAATTACTTACGTTCCGTTATCAAGGTAAATTTGATAAACAAACCTTATGCACGACTTACGTTCCAAGTTACTATAGACGTAGGGTTTACTTACGTTGTTGGTAACGAGAAAAAAATATATTGTATGTACTTGACAAGTTAAATTGACATTTTTTAAATTAATTACGAATTGTTCGCAATATTGCAATGTCTTCAAAATCACAAAACCAAATTATTAAATTATGTTTTACTTAAATTTTAGTAAGTAAAAAAAAACGATGTACAATGTGCGCTATGAAAGAATATTGCAGGTATTTGATACGCGTCGTGCTGCGTAAAAAACGTTATTCAAAACCATATTCTTATTGAATTGAAATTAGTAAAAAAACTGATCAGGTTAATATTTACATGTTCAATATTTGATAACGTCTGGAGCAAACTGTAGATATGTTATATATAGCTATAATTAACAAAAAGTAATTAAAATTATCAAAGTTAACGAAGATTAAAGTATATGCATTATTGAATTCGGTGAGGACACTGGTGACGAAAGTGACATCTCAGCTGATGATGGTGTCTCAGACCATACTATTTATCCAATCTGAAATCAATCCAATAATGATACTAATTTGAACTGTAAAGATGGAGAAACAATCGAAAGCTAACCCTAACTATAGTATAAATTTCATTAATGTGCATGTAAAACAATTATACAACAGTAAAATTTAAAAACATAAAGACAAAGACAAAATAAAGACGAAACCTGATCAAACTGATAAATCGGAATTTTATTCTATTACTGCACCAAATCTAACTTCCCAGTAATTAAATTATTTGTTGTAGCAATATCCATAATAGAAAACTAATCAAACACCGGTGTAAGAAATATTGTACCACTCAGTGCATTTTTTGGTTCTAATGTTTGTTTATTTTTAGCAATTTGCTACATATACACAAAAAAAAACTAAATACTAAATAAATTAAGAATATTACAAATTAACTTATAAATATACGTACTTATAAACAATATATAAACAACAAAATAGAACAAAATAAATTTAACAAATAAGTAGTGTAGCAGTAGTCATGTTTTTAATTTCTTTTATTTTTTATAAATATGGTCGTATATTAGTCTTTTTGGAACTTACTGATAAATGAAGTTGTTTTAATTTTGTCGGGTATTTTATTGAAGTCAGTAATGCCGTTAGTAAATATTGACTGCTTAATAATATTTTTAGTGGCTGTATCTAAAGTTGCCCTGTCTGATTGAAAAATTTACGAAAAGTCTGGAATGTTTTGGAATACATTTTACGATATATGAAGCATATTCAATTTCAGAAAAAATATTTTTAAGGGTATACACACCAAATAAATATTTCTACTAATTTTTGAGAGATTCAACAATTACTCTAAACGGATCAGGCAAACAACACTGTAAATATATGATCCAGGAGAGAATCCAATATTGAATGTATATGCTCAAAATGGATAAGTAATACATATTGATTTTACAGGTACAAAAATTAGTTTTTAATACAACAATAATTAATACACAATCAAATACCTAAAACATTTCTTTTGGTTTAACCGGTACACAATAACTTTTTTACGCAGACCACGTCCTACTCAAGGATTCTAGCATTATTTTTATTGCAAAAGTCATATATTGTAGATACAACAAGTATAGCTATTAACTTCAACGTGCAAATCTGATTTAATACTTGCCAATCCCTATAAAGCCCAACTTTTAATCCCGTTTGTACGTACATCATTTACTTCCTCTAAAGTTTAACTCACACCAATTCCATGTAGATACATTGGCCTTCTTAAAACCCAATTTCCAATCAATAAAATCCGAATGAATAATTCTAGCAAAGCATTTCCGCTGCTTAGCATCATAGAAAGATTAACGGATAAATACTAAAATTGCAAGCCATATTTATATTATCTGCTGACCTCTCCTAGATTATGTATTTATCTATTCAATGTCGCAAAGGGATAAAAGGATACTGAATAAACTTTATGCAGCCGAACAACAGTTTTTCAGACACATCACCAATATAAAGTAGCGGATCTACCATTAAACTAATGAAACGACAATTTTCAATATTTCCATAGTATTTTTTAACATTTTTGAAAAATCTGTTGTCATTTTTCTATTATTTAATTTTACATTTCTATCGACATTTTTATTTGCGTATTTTTGATTATTTTATTTTTGATTTCATGGTTTTCTAGATCATTTTTAAAGTAAAAAATGTTTTAATATTTTGAACTTTTTTATTTCTTTGTTTGTGAGCCGTTTTAATATTTATTGATATTTCAAATCGATTATTACATTATTTTAAATTTTCTCAAAATAAAAAAGAAATTGTTTAAAACAAATTAATAAAATGTGAAATAAACGTAAAAACGCATTCAACGTTTTCAAAATTTTTTTTACATTTAATTTACGCCGTTTATAGGGCTCGCTGGTTAGGATATTGATTGCTGTACCAGCAATTCCGAGTTCAAAACCGGGCAGTCTTTACTTAGGGGATTGATTTTTTCAGGCAATCCTCCTATCGGTAATAATCTCTATAGGGACTTTTACAAAAAAAATTATTATCACATGGATTAGATACAATATAACACATTAAAAATTATTTAGTTTAAGAAATAAATAAAACAAAAATTACTGTTTTTGACCACAAAGATTTTATTTATTAAAAAATAAATATAAAGGCGACTCTACTTTTGACTTATGAAGGTTATTATATATATATATATATATATATATATATATATATATATACAATTTTTATATTTTTATTTTTTAATAAATACAATTTTTGTTAAAAACATAGTAATTTTTGTTTTATTAATTTCTAATAATGAGGTACCACATAGAGGTCGAATTCCATTCTTATACTTAGGTTAATTTAATGGTATTTAATATGACGATGTATGCAATATAGTAGAAAAGTAACTAATTAAGTATTTTTTATGTTTTTTAATTTATTATTGGTGAATATGTATGCAATAAGAAAGTATAAACTATTTTGTTATTTCTATGATTATATAGGCGGTGGAGGAACCGCTTGGCAGGTAGAAAGGCCAACTTGTTGGCTTTAGTGTTCACTCATTTATGCCCTATATTTTATTATTACTAGACTCCGTATTATAACAAATCAATACAGACATACATTTGCTAATCCGATAAGTCATGAAATTAATATTAAAAAAACATTAACCAATAATTCTGTTCTATTACATACTAGGTCCGTAGGGACCGTAAGACGTGGAAAATGTCTTAAAGCTAAAAAAAAACTAGAGCGTACTAAAACTTTTCCCCCAACAATATATTTCCGCCATCAGTTCTTTACGTTAAAAACAATCATTTTAAATTCATTAAGATAAGTAGAATGTTGGCATGTGTTGGTCGAGGATAGTATAAAACTAAAAGTGGATCCGGTCGATCTATTCGACATGTTTGCTTGCCCCGATTTTATATAATTTTTATTCATATTTTCGTATTTTGCAAATTTTGATACTGACTGACACTGATCACGAGGGTTTTGTTTTCCGTCATCTATTGGTTTTTATTTCTTCTGTAGAAAGAAAAGTAATAAATTTGTATCTTTTTGTGTTTTGAAAATTTTTAATAAAACAAAAACCATAATTTGCAGATTTTAGAGATCTACAAATTCGTTTATATGAAATTTTATTATAAATTTCATAGTTTTCTTATAAATTGACAAAATTCTTCTATTTGACATGTATAATGCATTTTTATAAGTTACGTAATAAAATATCGATCTAAAACTAATTTAATTAAATTTTTAGTGTTACATTATTATAGAATTGAGCAACTTTCTTTCTTGATTTGTTGTTCTGTTCAAATCGAATCCCTTTATATCGATTTTTTAAGAAAAAATTACCACCACGTGTTGCTAACCTAACCAATCGATATGAATTTTTGGGCATCATAACTAGAGCATACTTCTAACATATTTCCCAAATTTTAGAACGCTATCTCAAAAACTGATTGAGTTATGCGTTCCACACACATACATACACACACATACATACAGACATTTTTTAAAACCATTTTGTTGGACCCGAGGACCTCGAAAACATATATTTTCGTTGAAATCTCTATTTCGAATTTTGGGTATGAATCCAATATTTTTCCATATATAGGGGAAAGGTAAAAATATGTAAAGTTGTCTTCAAATTGATGTGAAACCTGTTTCAATAGTCTCAGTATGTTATGTTTGTGGAATTCCATGTATCGGCATATTTGTAACGCACAGCAACAAAAAATTCTGAACTTACAAAAGTTGTAATCGGTCCGAATGGACCTTATGACGGATCGGAGGGTTAAAGAAAAATCGCATTGAACACATCTTTGTTTAGATATGAAGAAAAAACGGTAGGTTTTGTGTACTGGCTACATTTCTAAATGTTGCTTTCTCAAACGTCTAAGGTTTACCACATCTAGAAATTTTGCTGCTAATTTCAGCATTCTAACGTATATAATTGGGTTCATTAACATGCAATGAACTCAATTATTTACGTTAGAATTCTTGAATTAACGGCAGCATTCCCAGATGTGGTAATCCTCTGGCATCTCAAAAGAGTTCAAAAATGGGCAAACGTTAAATAAAATATATATAAAAAATCATTTAAATTAAATTGTTGTTCATTTTACAATATATTTTACCAAATTTATTATATATTACAATTATTTTGTCTTCCAAACATTTTTTTATGTATTTCTTTTCTTTAGAGATTCCAGATTTTTTTCTCGGTATTTTTTATATTCATTCTAAATTTGTAGATTTTTTTAACATTTTGTTTTGTTTAGTTTAATTTTGCATTTCTTTTCTTTGCCATTCTGTTTACATTTTACAAAATATTGGTAAGTAAATTGATTAAATAATCTTAGCAAAGACATTTGCCGAACAGCTATTATATATTTAAATATAACAATGAATGCAATTTAAAAAAAAAATTGCCTCTGGTCCCAGAAAAAGCTAGATCCACTAATGCCAATATTTGATACCACAATTATTTGTTTTGTTAATTTGTTTATTGTTGTAAGCGTTTAGCTTGTGATGGCGTGGTTTTCATCTGACCACTAGCTCATTACAGTGATTTCAAGACCGGGAGGTAGTCTGTAACAAATCACTATACAACTAAAAAATATACAAATACATAACTAAAACAATAATTACAAGAGCGTCATTCTAACTAAATTTAAAAAAAACAGTTAAATTGTCATTGTCAATACATTAATCAAATTTTGTGCATCACAAATCATTGAATTTACCAAAAATATAAATATCTTACAAAGCATCCTAAAACGTATTCTATTAATAGATAGATATACTTTTATTTTTTAAGATATACATATATACATAAATTGCAGTGTCGCATATAGCAGAAAATCATGTCAAATAATTGAAAAACTCTTTGAGGTTGTATGGTATTTGTATTAATAATTTCTTTATTTCATTTTTTAAGTTCGATGATATGTTTGTTTTCAGGTCTTGCAGAAGTCAATTATCAAATTTGATGCATGCGTAATGAGGCATTTTCTTGTCAGATGCAAATAAGTGTTCTTGTTTATATAGGAAAAGAATATATATATATATATATATATATATATATATATATATATATGAAATAATTCTAACTAAATATGTTACTGATATTTGTTGAAAATGGAGTAATAGCGTAGTAATTAATTAATAATTATAATATTCAAATTTCACCTTATTTATTAATATTATTTACAATTTTAGTAACACTAAAGTTATGGATATTATTATTAGAAATATTTGTAATAAAATCCATCTTTACTAATGGCAAATTTTGTTCATACATTTCATTCTAAATATTATAAATTGTTATAGGATGATGGTTATAATTGACAAATGAATTTTAATGAAACAATCGAATGATTGAATTAGTGCGCGTCTAATTCACTAAAGGGTTCACAAAATTAATTTTGCATTAATCCATTACGTCGTACAATAAACTATAATTGCTTAGTTATAATCCAACGATATTCTTTGTTAAGTGAAAGATTAATTGTCTACGCCCCGTCCTCCGCGCTTTTGTCTGTATCTTTAGACATTATGTAAACGTTTGCGGAGGGGAGCAAATAGAGTCCAATAAAATGCTTCGTGTTCCTGTATTTGCGGGCACACGATCGTGTAACCTAATAACTCTACTGATCGGCCACTGTTATAACTAAACCAACGTAAATATTGGTTTTCCTGAACGTGTGGAACAATAAAAGTGACGTGTGTGTTCTGTAATTTAATTGACACTTTTCATGTGGCCGCTTAAATACGTTTGGTATTCAATTTCCACGGAAAACTCTTTGACTAATTGAATAACTAAGCTAATTTACCTCACACACATACAAATATCTACATTTCCTAATTCGATTCTGTACGTAGTTATCGTTTTATCCGTGGTTTTTTAATGATCCATTGCTCGCATCACAATTTTGCTACATTTTAATTAAAGTTTTATTATTTAAACCTAATATTGAAAAATGGATTTACAAAAAATAATGCAACCTCCATCGTACATATCCATGTAAATTTGATTTATTCGGTATATTCTATTTTCAGAAAAGAGTGTTTTATTAAAAATTTAAACTTTATCACGGTTCCCTATAACGGGATTTACATGTCACTATATTCAGCGCTATAATATTTCTCAGTTTTGAATATCGCGCTTATTGACAAAGGAATATTTCTCATGTGTACATATTTGGAAAATTATTGCAGATTATCTCTCAAATCCTAATGGATACATAACCAATCCATTCCCGCTATTAATTATTTATCTATCTCTCAAATACACTCGCAGCACTTCTTTGTGGGATTAGAACCTTTCCATATACGTTTATATCTTGGATTACGAAATATTATATCAACTAATTGAGGATTTATCAGGATTTTCTTGTGTCGCCTTTCGTCTCACCTTAAATCCCATAAGTATGATCAAAAGTAGGTTGATTGCAGATTTATCAGTCAAAAATAACTAATAAACTATTGTAAATAAATAAACAGTCTATATTCTAAGTTATGCATTTTATAATATTTTAATTGCAAAAACAATGAAATTGGTACAAACTTTTGACGATTCAAATTCTACTTACAGGTACAGTGCATCAATTCAAATCTAAAAATTAAACATCATTTTCATAATAAACTTTATATTGTATTTTGTGTATTTTTTACTTAAGTGTTTGTAAAATAAATAATAAATATAAACAACTACTTACTTGATTTTATATTTGAATAATATAAATCAACATTAAAATATAATAAATAAAATATATCAATTTTATATAAAAATTATATAATTTTTTAGAATTTAGAAAATCGTTCTCATCGTTTTAAAATTTAAAAACTACAAACTAACAAATTTTCAAGGTTTGCTTAAAAATGGGAAAGCAAAAATATTTAGTATTCGATATTTTTGAAAATAAATAATAATCTGGTGTTTATTACGTTATATGCATGTTTAATTACATTTTTTTCCGATGAATAAATAACACATTTTATATTTCCTTAATTCTTACAATGATAAACACATAGATTCATAATACAAGTATTAATATTATAATATTTATATAATATGTTCTATATATCATAATTATAATATTAATACTTGTATTTTGAATCTATTTGTTTATCATTCTAAGAATTAAGAAAATATAAATTGTGTTATTTATTCATCGGAAAAAATTGTAATTAAACATGAATATAACGTAATAAACACAAGATTTTTAATTATTTTCATTATATATATATATATATATATATATATATATATATATATATATATATGCATGACGTTAATTAATGTCGGTGAGATGTTCACAGAGATTTCTTGTTAGATGCTAGCACAAAAAGTCATGGTCTAAAATGCTTTCTTTTTGAAATACACGGTATTTTTTTCTACAATTTTAAATTTACAGGATATAAATTTGATGCGCTGTACAATAATTTATTTAAATGAAACATTTAATCGTAAAAATAAAATAATTTATTATTATTTTTAACAATTATTTATAATATAATAATTTATTTGTATTCTTTATTTTTTATTTATATAATCGATTTCGATATTTTAATATTATTTTTAAATATAATAATAAAATAAATTGATCGACATAGGCAGCAATGTTTTTAAAACCGCGCCATCTTAAATAAATTTTCCGAGAAACTTTTTGATTTTGTCATTTATTTAGGTTATACTAATTTGTCAATACATGAAAATTATATATGTTGTTTATAATCAAATGTATTATATTGTTAATTTAGAAGTATATTTAATAAATGAGAGTTATATAAGTTTAACTGTTTAGTAATCACGGTACAATTTTGTAGTTGTAAATGTTTTTTAATTTCCTGTTCTTCTAAAAAAGTGGCATTTCCAAAATATCCATTTGTGATTATTCAAAATTAAATGTTTTGTATAATTTGATTTTTCGGTATATATAGATATATACCGACCAAATACGGTCTTCAAACGTACGTTTAAAATTTCTAATCGTTTGCCCAATATATTTTATATAAATAATGAATATAAAGGAGTTTTACCACATCAGCAGAAAGAACTTAGATATACTAATAACAATGATAATTTACAAAAACATTAAAAAAACATGATGATGCATACCTTGCATTTCAAAAAGGAAGCATTTTAGACCATACCTTTGTAGGAATTTTTCGTGATATAATCAGACGAAGAATCTTTCTGTGTAATATATCCCCGATATTAATTAACCCCCTGTATATATCATATTTTTTCTCATTTAGCATAAAAACAATTAAATGAAATTTATATTATTGATAAATATTTGGTAAATTTTAAATTGATTGGAGTACACGTAGGCTAAATTACAAAATAGTTTGATCGAATCGCAATTCAAACAATATATCAAATTACAATTTATTGCACAACGAGTCAAAAAAAAAGGAATTAAATCGAATTCAAATGTATACATGCAGTAAATTAAAGTTCTAATAAATTGTATTTATTAAACAAGCTATCTCCAGCTACCTACCAAATTTAAATATTATATTAAATTTGCATGAGTTAACTTTCCTTACACGTACCGGCCTTAAGCGTGACACAATTCTCTGAAACGATTTAGTATTACCACCGCCTCCTTCACACCAAACAAATATGTTCTTGTTTCATTTGAAATTTATTAAATAAGAAACTTTAAGCGTGATTGATGGAAAATATTGTTGCTTGAAAGTAAATATAATAGAAATAATGTTTTGTTTTACCATACTTTTTATTTATTTTTGAAGTTATTTATTTCTTTGATGCTATTAAAACTTTGCTAATTTAATTATCAACAGGAATATTGATAATAGTAACTTGTTAAAGTACTCAACATTTATGCTAAAATTTATTAACCTAATATTATACATGAAAGTTAATGGCTATTTGGGACAATACCAAGAAAAGTTAAAACAAAGTTTTAATTATATATAAAGATTTTATGGAATAAGTTAAAATTGACAACTTTTACAATATCTGAAAAATTGGTTTTCAGTTTTATATAATTATAAAAAAATAAGTCAATTTGAAAGTCAACTGTTAATATTTATCAACGAGAGAGTGTAATGAAGGTTTTTCATAAATAAACGTTTATACCGCTTTACAAGTTTTTCACCGTTCATCTCAAATATATAATAAATGTACAACGTTCTGGTTTTCAAGAAAGTGAACGTTAGCATAATATAGAATGTGAGGCAGAATGTACGTACGTTTTTTATATGAGAATATCTAAGCTGTTTTTGAACTTGATAAATTTTAGTTACACAAAATAGGAGCTTGGATTTTAACCATGTAACAATGAATAAGTAAAAATATGTTCTGAAAGTCAAAGAGATAGATGAAGTCTCTTTCTGTACTGAAATGCTGTAGTCGTTTCTCAATGTACCATATCACCATCTGACAGCAGTCGATGTCACTCGTTTTTTCTGTGATAACTTCTTTCAACTTTTACAAGTTGTTTACTAAGGTAAACCTTAAATATATACACACACTTTTTACTGTTTACAGTTACTAAGCTAAACCGTAAATATGTTATATTTATATATAATATCCGGGTGCAGGGCAGGGAAACATTTGCTACACAGATGGAGTCAAAAAGCAAAAAGGCACCAGAGCTAGAACGAATGAAAGCAAGTTCCGGAGAAACAAATCACTTTATTCATCAGTTTTTCAAGCGGAAGTGACCGCCATTGAGTTTTTGTATCAGGCAGATGCTTATTCAACAGATCAATTACCATGATGTCCTAAAGCCAAGCAGCATTACAGGCGTTACGATCGCCAGTAATAAAATTCAAACTGGTCCTGGATTACATAGACAGTTTACATGCACTGGCCGCAAATAACAGAGAACGCCTGCTCTTAATACAAAAATTAAACCATAAAAGGAAACCTTAAAGCCTACCAAGTAGCCTAAAACGGAGAAACTGAGACATTTATTGCATCAGAACTCACTTTTGGAATTCTACACGAGACCGACACATCAATAACACTTGCAAACAAACTTAATAACTTCTAGGAAAACTGTTAGGGGATGAATTACACAAAATTGTTTGTAACAGAACCAACACAAAATACTTGAAACAAAGTATCGCATATGCTTCGAACTAAACTGACTTTGCAGTTTGGTTCGACTCATAGGGTTGAATACCGGACGCTGTTTTAACAAGCACTTACCTATATTGAGTATACTAGAAAATCCACTATGTTGTGGATGTTTGAAGGACGAAGAGACTCAGCAGCATCTGCTGTGCAAATGCAAAGCATCCAACATGCAACGCATACTTTACTTTGGCAAGCATAAGCAAACCCAAAACGAGCTAAAAATAATATTTTGGCTAAAATCTTGAACAAAACTGCTAAATGTGCAAGACATCAAAGGAGCACAATAATAGAACCATCAGGACAGTAGTGTGCAGGAACGCTTGACAAACGATCTCAGAAAGTAAAAAACGTAGACCTTTGTCCTTAGAAGTTTCTATAAAAAATAATTACAAGCTGTTAGGTCTAGAAAACTACCGTAAAAACGGGAGAATGTCCTCAATACAATTTGCATTCAAGTTTTGGAAATTGATATCGACTTATAAATGATAGAAAACTTTATGAACTACTACTGCAGTGGATTGTAAAAACAGACGTCATCTGATTTTTACATTTTTTTATCATAATTTTACTTTTTTATTATTAAGTAGTAACATCGAAGCTTTTATTATTTACAGTTTAATTATTCTTATTTTATTTAAATGCCCTTTCATACTATAGTGGTCTATATGTGCAATTTTTGGAACATT
>JARJEC010115634.1:0-14748 GCA_030264575.1 Tachinus sp. AB-2021
TCGATGATTGGGTGATAATTATGGAGGAAATAGTCAGCATAATTATGTTTTTTGTTACTTTCACCGTGTGAGTTCTGAATAATTAAATGTCAAGTCTGATTTGTTTATTGCGTTGCTTAGCGCCAGTGCACTTATCACTATAATTCTTGCACAAGGGCACTTTTCGCTGTAATTCTTGCACAAGTGCACTTATCCCTGTAATTCTTCCACAAGTGCACTTTTCGCTGTAATTCTTGCGCAAGTGCAATTTTCAGTGTAATTCTTGCACAAGTCCAATTTTCATTGTAAGTGGAATTTCATTTGTCATGAATTTTAAAATGTCTCGATGATTGGGTGATAATTATGGAGGAAATAGTCAGCATAATTATGTTTTTTGTTACTTTCACAGTGTGAGTTCCAAGCTCAGTTATCAAACAAATAAAACATCTATACATAACTTTTATTTCGGTAAGTGTGTGATGACAAAGTATATTTGAAAAAATTATCAATGGCTAGGGAAAATATTTCTGAAGTCATCTATCTATAAATAGTAGCTACCATGAGATAACCTATTAGATATATGAAATTTAAAATTTTGCAACAAAAACTTATTGATTTTAAAATCATGGAGCTGCTTCAAAAGCATTTATTATATTGACTACATGTTTTGTCCTCATTCTCCGCTCGTACATATATTGTTTTATTTTACCTCTCGTTTTGTAATATATATTTTTTTAATTTTGGATACTTGTGTTAGGGATCGAAAAAATAGAAATTATTATTTTTAAATATGGCTTAGTAACTCTAAATCAAATTGTGGAATTAAGTTATGTCTAATTTTATTATGGAACATGTTCTGTAGTGGCACACACTCCTTTAAGTAGTCAAACTGTCAATTGTACTTTACAATAAAATTTGGTAACAAATCAATTGTCATAATTACACACACTTTCAACTTTTAAAAGTTTTTGACAAGTATATTGTACAATTTTTAACAAGATAATGTTTTTTAATTCATGATTTATCGAAATGTATATTTTGTAGTAAAAACATTTTTTTTTTAATTAAGACTATCAAAAAATAATACAATAACAATATATTTTAAAGAAAATTTAATTTTTCAAAAATTAACAAACCTTTTTTGTAAAACTACTTGAAACTTACTCAACGGTTAGTTTATTTATTACTAATACATACACACGTCAGTATATTGACACAATCAAACGGTTGACTGTTTCTTAAATTTTTTTGTTCTACCTGTGGCTGCTGCAGCTAACTCTTTCGCATTATCGTCTTACCAATGAAATTAAGGGTTTAACATTATATCCCAAAAACATGACCGTTCCATCTTTGTAGGAAACAACCTCACGTGGAAAATTGTTAAAGTGCCGGATCACGGAATGTTTATTAGAACTTTTAAATGTTTTCGAGTAATAATAGGGTGTACAATTACACCACCATTTGTCAAATTTTATGTTTTTTTAATATTTTATTGTTGAGGTTGATATGTGTTGAAATGTGTTGTCGATAACTTCAATAAAACATAAGTGTGTAAAGTTTCAATTATATTTAATTCTACTGCGACAATTAAATATAATTTTGAAACTTTACACACCTGTGTTTTATTGAAGTATTTTTAATACGTTTTAATTAAGAAATTTGATAAGGAAATGCACAAAGGAACAACAAGTAGTTTAAATATATAAAATTATGCTAATTTCATTTTTCATTTGTTCCAATCAAAGCAAAGGTTAATGTAGCTACAAAAGCATTGTTGCTGCCCACTTGTAGCAACGTAGAATTGGATACTTAATTTTAAACTTTTTTATTTAAAAAGAGCCTGTATTATATGTATCTTAAATTAATCAAACTATAAAATAAAATTCTGATGAATACAATGGCGTTAGTACCTATTATAATTAAGATAAACAAGTTAAATTAGAAACTCTTAACTGACATATTAATAAAATAACACAAATTTATTTTCAGAGCTTATCGATGTTAGACACTCTCGTTTTACCGGCCAACATGCTCTACAGAATCGATGCTAACGCTATACCACCCACCGTAACAAAATTACATTTAGCTAGAGATTCCATCCGCGATTTAAATGGGACGCTGAGAAATCTAACAGAATTGCAATGGCTTTTCGTAAACGACAACGAATTAACAACATTAGACAATCAACTTCCTAAAAACAGTTTAAAAATTAAAATGTTACACGCCGCCGAAAATAGAATTAGTAGATTGCCTCAAGAAATCAAATCATTTCCAAATTTAGACAAACTGTTTTTCCAAGACAACTTATTAACATCGCTAGATGGAGCTCTATCTAAAAGTAGAAAATTAGAGAGGGTCAATTTAGAAAACAACAGGATTTCAACTGTGAGTACAATCATTTTATTTCTCAAATAGTTTATAATAAATATATTATGTTGCAGCTTTTGGTAGACGACTTTTCCGAAACTGAAAATTTGCAAGTTTTAGAACTACAACACAACCTGATAACGAATTTAAACAGTTCTTTATTGCCTTTGCGCAAATTGAGATTATTTAATTTAACCCATAATTTGCTGACCGAATTTTCCTGGCAAGAAATAAAAGGACTTAAAGATCTACGAATTTTAGATTTATCATTCAATAAAATAAACCATCTAACTGGACTGATGCCTGTACGTTATTTATTTTTAGCGATATTATTTTTATTGATAATATTTATTTGCAGAATTTAGTTGAATGGGAAACAAAGTTAACGTATCTTAAATTGGACCACAATGACTTATATTCATTAAACGGAGCACTATCTGGTTTGAGGAGTCTTTTACGACTAAATCTAAGCTTTAATAGCTTAACGCGAATATCGCCCGATGATTTGATTGGTCTTGATCAATTGACCATGCTAGATATTTCACATAATCAGCTTACAACACTGGAGGAAACTAGCAAGGTAAGAAAAATATTTGCTTAAATTATTAGAGAACTAAATTTAATTAAAAATGTGTCAAATTTTAGACTTTCTTGCCCGCTTTAGAAGAGCTAATTGCTTCACACAATTATTTAACCGTACTGGATAAAGATTTCCATGGACTGCCAGTTTTATGCTGGGCAGACTTATCTAATAACCAAATTGTTGCATTGGGGAGAGATTTGGTTAGCAAAACACATTGCAGAGTGCATGATGGAGTTCATGAAGACAATTGGGGTACATTAAAAATTTATCTTAAAGGTAATTTTAAACAAAAAATATTTATTTTATGAATATGTAATATTAAAATTTCAGATAATCCCATTTTATGCGACGCGGCTTTACCGGAAATTAATTCCGCCATGGAAATCAATCACACAAGAATTGCGGGTGTATCACATTGTCCGCCGCTAAGTGAGCAACCAGTTACAACGAAGCCCAGTGCTTTCCTTGGTTACTTGCCAGATGCAACGCCACCTTCGCCAATACAAAATGAACCAATATATAAAATCGATTCAAACAATTTACGTGAAAATTTACCTGATGGAAATCTTCCAGACGTTGGATATAATACAGCAAATATACGCCAAGAGAAATATGTTCCAATACAAGAAAACCACCCGGCAATTAGACATAATCATGGTATGCAATACAATGCCAATCCAATCATAGAACCTTTACCAATACCATATCAAAATTCAAATTTCCAAAATACGGAACCGCTGCATGTAAGGTTAAACCAAGGACATATTCCAATCAATGACGATCGCCCTATAATTCCGAATGATCCGTTTAAAAGGTCAAGTGATCATAATATCGATGCGAATATTAACCGCGCATCAGATCTCACACCTATCAATGAAAATCAAGCATTGCCAGCGAACGATCCATTTAAACGATCGAATCACGTCCAACCGAAATTAACCATAACTGAATTGCCATTGAACGACCAACCAATCTACACAAATATCGATCCGATTGTACAAGAACAGCAAATAAGTCAATTAGCATCCGAAATCGAGCAATTGAGAACACGCGTACAAGAACTAACTTCCGAAAACGAACGCTTAGCACAGAATCTCCACAATATTCTTCCTAGCGATGATAACGACCGCAATAAAATCTTTGACGAAACACACATTCATCCCTTGGAACAACTCACAATATTATCAACAGAAAAGCCTCCAAATAGTGATGATTCGAGGCAGCCGTAAACAAAATAATTAAATGTCAACGGTTCTATAAATGTTGTATAAAGGGAGTATACTATTGGATTCAAATGTATCCCAGTTTGACCTTTTTTTTAATTACTACTTACTTGTTTTATTTATTGATAAAAACTGGGCTCTGATGCATTTGAAACTAATAGTACCTGATGATAGTTTCATAGAAAGAAATTGAAATGAAATAATTTATTAGATGAATTAAACTAGTCACTATTATATTAATCTCTAATTGTTTCTGTTTTATTTTTAAATTTTGGATCATGTGACAATTACATTGAGTATTCGTCCTGAAGAAGTGGAACAAAACCCCAGACGTGTAAGTTAAAAATGCATCTGGGTTCTAAAACTCTGAGGAAGGAAATGTCAGACCGTTAAGGTCGATACTTTTTCTTGTGGAAAGACTGTAAATAGATTTTTTGAAAGAGTAAAATGTAAATGTAAATAGCTTTATGTAATAACTAAAAATATATATGTAATGTTAGGTGTTTAAGAGTATCTAAAATTATGAAATATAATTAGTTTTTATCTTTATGTGTGTATTTATAAATGTATATGTTTTAATAGGTAATAGAAATGAAAGAATGAAAATTTAATTCGGTTCTTTTCTCACAGATTTATTTCTAATTTTGATTTCAAATTTATATTTATTGTCTTAAAAAAGACAAAGTAATAATAATTATTTATAAATTTAAAATATAAATAAAATAAATTAAATTCGGCAATTTTTATATGATCAATATTACATTGTAAGTCTTCAACACAATTAAATTAGTTGATTTTTTCCCGAGATGGTTTATCAAGAAAATCTATAATAATTTAACAAATTCAATGATCAAGCATTCTTGGTTAGAGCCCCGACACAAAGAAACCAACTCGGCTCCCAATTTGCTTAAAAAAAACTTAATAATTTAAACAAAATACTAATGACTTGTTTTCTAGCCTATTGATTTGCAAATTTGTTGACCACATTTGTCAGTGAAAATATTCAAAGCTTTTGATTCAATATAGTAAACATAAAAATTTTGAATAATTTAAAAATAATTTTAAAAAAGTTCAATCCCAGACTTCTTTTAGATCCAATTAAAAGGTTTAAATACCACTAAATTCAATTTTATAATTTAAAAAAAATACACAAATCATATCTATAAAATATTGAATAATATAAAAAAGGATTTTTGAAAATGTCATACCAGACACTACATTTTAATCCAATTAAAAAGTTCAAGTACCAGGCTATTTATTTTATAATTTAAAAAATTTTAAATTTTAAATGCGGCCGGTAATCAAATTTTAAAAAAATAGAACTGCGCAGTGCATACATACGTATACATAAAAAATTTAATAATTTAGAAATAATTAAAGGAAATTTTATATAAGACACTTAATTTTGATCCAATTAAAAGGTTTAAGTACCAGGCAATTTATTTTTACTATTTTAAAATTTTGAAATGCGGCCGGTAATCAAATTTAAAAAAGTTAGAAATGCACAAGGCATACGCAAACATAAAATTAATAATTTAGAAATAATTAAAGAAAATTTCATATGAGACACTTCATTTTAATCCAACTAAAAGGTTTGAGTACCAGGTAATTCATTTTTATAACATAAAAAAAATTAAAATGCTGTCGGTAATCAAATTTAAAAAACTATAATTGCACAAGGTATACATAAAAATTTTGAATAAATATAAAATCATTTTTAAAAATTGCATACGGGCCTCTTTATTTTGATGAAATTAAAAGGTTTAAGTACCAGTTAGTTCATTTTTATAAATAAAAAAAAATTAAATGTGACCGGTATACATTTAAAAAGCCATACAATTTTTGTTTAAACACAATAATTATTGATTACTTTATACCCCCCACTTACTTCAATAGAATCTACTATACAATGGAGCCACTAAAATGTTGGGCTTTGCCTCGAACTGACATGCTCGCTACGACACTGCATTGCGCAAGGTTTGCGCCGCACAAGGGCAAATTGACAGTGGGCTTCTAATTCGAAAAAGACCTAATACATTTTTAGAAATCTTAATTTTTTTAGCAACGTAGACTACATGAAAAGGCAGAAGAGGAAAAAATGAAAAAGAAAAAAAAAACATTTGTATGCAAGTAGGACTATATATACTCTATAGAATATTGTTATAATTCTGTAAAAAATGAAGTTGTATATAAACATAACATTTTGTTAGGGACCGTTATTTGCCTCAAGAACGTGCAAAAATTATTAAATTATGTTTCCAAAACTTTTCATCGATTATTCTTAACTCGAAAAGCATCAGTTCGGAGAAACAATTGAAAGTTCAGCAAACTCATGTCTACAAAATTGTATGTATACGAAAGACCTGGTTTAGATCGTTCAAACGAAAATATTGAGCTAGTTGAAGTTCAGTCAAAGATGACATGTCGCGCAATTAAAGTTTTTTAGCGTATTTTGGGCTTAGACAAGCTTAATAGGATCAAAACCTGTCATTTTACAACAAAAATGGAAAAAATAAACAATTTCCGCGTGAATGTAAAGTACGTCCAAAAACTAGAAATTAAACCAGGCCCGGACTGACCATATGGCGGATCGAGCAAATACCCGATCTGTTTAATGGGCCGTCGAGCCGATTGATTACATTGCAAAAAATATACTATTTACTTAAAACGTAATAAAGTACATATCTAACATTGCATGATTTTCAGACATTAAAGGTGTATTATGTGAGTTAATGTCAGATGAACTATAATAGTTCATTTTCTTCTATAAGAGTAATAAATCCTGGACCAATACCTTTGACTATGGTAAAATAACCTTCACCCGACCAGCATGCACAATTCAATAATTGGATATTATCCCCACCTACAAACCTACAAATTTTTTGCAAAAACGTTGCACCAATTAACATTTTTTAAGTAAACACCTAGCTAATCTAAAAACTGACATCCACCGCCTGGTGCAATATATTTGCAGAAACGGCGCAGAGGGAAATATTATATAATAATTGAACCGCAATAATTGGACGGGTCACAATAGTAATTATTACTAGACCAATAACTTGACTATGGTAACCCACCCACCCGCCCAACTATTGTGTAATCCAATTATTAAATACAAGTGCACCCGTGGTCAAAATTCGACCAATGCCTATCACCCTGTATGCAAGTATGACACATCTTGTATAAATATTTTAAAACACCCTGTCACTATGCGCCACCTATAAGCAACATGCCATACTCCGTGATGACGTCATACGAGACGCCACACAGAAATATATATATGGACGCATATAGCCTATTATATTTATATATATATATATATTGATTAACCCTACCTGCGAAAACATTGCACTAGGCAATAAATTTCATGTTTTTAGAATAAACACCTTATTCTTCCTAATCTAATTAAATAAAAACTGATATTTATTTCCTGTTGCGATATATTTGCAGAAACAGTGTAGATGAAGATATTATAAAATAATTGACTCGTGAATGAATGGGTGAGTGAGTGGGTAGGTCACTATAGTAAAAAATATTGGATACATAGTTATGACTATGGTGATTCTCCCACCCATCCAACTATTGGGCAATTTAATTATGGTTTTATTATAAGTTATAAATATTTTCCCCATCTGCGAGATTCCTGCAAAAATATTACACCATGCTATGAATATCATTTGTTATTTAATTTGGTTAGCTTTGGATTTATTTAAATGACAATTGAATTTGCAGGAACATCCTAGATAGGCATAATATACAACAATTGAATGACGCAATAGTTGGGTGGGTTACTAAAATAGTTATGTTCAAAAATAATGTTAAGTGAATTGTAGTACGCCCTTCTTATAAACGATAGAAGATACTAGACTAAATGTCTAGAATTTAGAACAACTGTTATAACTTACAGGCAATCAGAATCACAGCTACAATCCAGTTACAGAATTAAAAAAATTAAATGAAAAGTTCAAAATAAATTATCCAATTTCACGTTGCTACAAGCGACAACAATCAAATGAAAGCAATTGTTTTGCTCTTTATAAGAGATCATAAAAATAATGTTCAAATAGTTCAAATGTATGCAGTATGTAATGTGTAGTATATAAAGTATGCGCAGAGACAAAACCAGCGCTAGTTTTGTCTCTCGAGCATACTTGTGTTATGCGTCCTTTTCTATCGTTGCGCAAAAACAGGTCACGCTAAGTTGGTTGTACTATATGTATACATCTGTGGGAAGTAGGGGCCGATATTTCTAAAAGAGTTGTTGAGTTGAGTATTTAAATTTTTATTTTAATATAATTATCAGTTTTCTGTATAAATTACAATCATATCTATTTATACATAAATTCTCACGTCTCGGTAAATTTTTTCCTTTGAAGACTACAATAATAAATAATTCCATTTATTCCATCATCTAAAATGAAAAGACATTTACAACAATTATACATAATTTGAAATACAAAAAAGAATAATTAAATTAATTTTCAGTGAAACAAATGTGGCTTCATGTTTGTATCAGCCGGCAATTCCTATCATTGTTGTATCATCATTATAAAGATTAAAATAGTATTATATGTATAGGTACTAACCATTTAATATTAATCCTTAACATTTTCCAACCATTTCCTAATAGATTACATCAAAATCTAAAATCAATAAAAATGTATATTTTTTGCATAATTTATATATTTGTTAATTTATTACCTTTTATGATATGAAGAATGTTTTAATTAAAAATGGGGAAGTGGATGTGAAACATTCAAAACCAATATTTCAAATGCACAAATTTCAAGTTTAACTAGTAAAAAATCATATAAATTGTATGTGAGGAATAATTAAATGGGAATTGAATATTGTTTATAAAATAAACAGTTATAAAGTTTTAATTTATTTAAGGTCTTAATAGTACAAATCACTTTTTCGCGGGTTTTGCTGGCTTGCCCTTAGCGGCACGTCTTTCCTTCCTGGCGAGTTCTTTTTTGTTGACCTTTCTTGGAAGAGGTTTGCCCCCATTCTTGGGCATATTCTTCTTGCCATAGAGTGTACCATCTCTAGTAGCGATCTTCTTCAAGTAATAATAACCAAGTGTGCGAATCTTATTCCTCATCTTTCTTGCTTTCTTCAACTTGAAACGATCAAAGTCAGTCATTGATCTGCGCTATAATAAAGAAAACTTGTTATAATAATTCTTAATTACTTACAAAAAATATTTTATCTGCATAATGTAGTCAGTTAAACAAATTTAGCTTCATGTTTGTATCAGTCGGCAATTCCTATCATTGTTGGATCATCATTTGAATAAAATGTAAAGTGTAACAACTTTTTTTTAAATTTGCTTGATCTTTATATCATACTAACCATTTCTTTGTTAGCCAACTTCTTAGCCCATGTCGATTCAGACCATTTCTCGTCAATTTTAGCATCTGACCATGCTTTACGTACAACACGCGTGGAAGCAGTGTATGGGAACTTAATTCTGAATTTTGTCAAGTGCAACTGGTTTAAACGTACTTGTCTTCTACATACATTGTTGGATGGACCATCAACTAAAACCTGCAACAATAAAAATTATAAGTATGCTTTCACTACAATTAGCAATGAAATATTCTACAAATTATAATCAGATTTGAAATTGGCTTCATATTTGTATCAGCCGGCAATTCCTATCAAAAATGTATCATCATATAAAATAACATTGAAATAAATATCTACACTGTAATCTCTGTTAAACGGACACTGACAGTGTAACTTTGTTCGCTTATAGGTGTCCACTTAAAAGAAAGTTGGATAAATATAGAATATTATTTATAAAAAAATTTTATTACTGACAGTATGGTAAGCAACATAAAAATTAATCACTATAATTGATTAGGCACAAGTGAACATTTTGTGTCAGATAATAAAACATTAATTTACTAGAAATTTCAACTCCTTTTAACCAGCTCACCATATGACGATATATCATGGTCGCTTTTGTCAACAAATATTAGGTAAAAAATTCAAAATAATTCACTTGTCAATTTAAAAATTAAAATTTTTATAAACTGTACAAATTCTATTCAACAGTTTATTTTCTGGACATAAAATAAAAAACATAATAGATTTGTGAATAGACGCAGGTGAATAAATGAAAATCGCAAAATTATAGTGTCCATAAATGCTTATAAGAGAGTCCACCTAATAGGAGAAAATTTATATATATTATGTTGTATATGGACGTGTGCCGGTGGATTTAGAACTGTCAGTTATAAGAGCAGTTGTCCGCTTATTCATTTTTGGAAAATTGTTTCAATAAATAAATTTTCAGAAAGAAAAAAAACGTTTTTATAATTTACAAAATAAACAAAGATATACTGACTCCGACTTTACTGAAAAATATAGTTTGATATTTAAAAAAATACGTTAGTATGTACCCAAAAAAAATAAAATTTGTTTTTGCAAAAATATTAACAATAACTATGGTAGTAGTGATACTAGTGATAACTGTACTCAATAACACATTTTTATATAGTTTACTTTTATTTTACATTTAATTCTAGCTGAAAAATATTGTTTTTCCATTATATAATGTTTAATAACTATATATATATACAGTGAAATCTCCGTTCCGCGGACACTGACAGTGCAACTAATTTTGTCCGCTTATTGGAGGTGTCCGTTTAGAAGAAAGTGAGATACATATATGGATGTGTGTTGGTGCATTCTAAACTGTCCGGTTATAGGAATGTTCCGCTTATTGGGGGTGTCCACAACTAGAGATTTCACTGTAATAGGTACAGTCAAATCTCTAGTTGCAGACACCTCCAATAAGCGGACAACTTCCATAACCGGACAGTTTAGAATGCACCCGCATACATATATGTATTTATCCGACTTTCTATTAAGTGGACACCTCCAACAAGCGGACAAAATCAGTTGCACCATCAGTGTCCGCTTAACGGAGATTTTACTGTACTTTTGTTTTAATTTTATTTATACACTTTAGTTTAGAAAATATATCTTGTGTATACACCCTGAGTAATTTTTTTTTAAAGTTCATAGTTAAATGTTAAACAAGGCTATATTATATCACTTTTTAGAAAATATATCATTATCAGAAGTAGAAAAAAATTTTAAGAAAAAAATCAAAAATATAAAAAACTCTTTATTCCTGCCTTTTCTAAAGATAATAATATAAAAATAGTAAGCAATTTATAAGCTTTATTTATGTTTAATAAGATGCCAATGAAAATACCACATAAATTCAGAATTTGGAAAAGCCTCCAAGAAATTTATTATATTATATTATATATAACAACCCAACTGTAGCAATAACTTGATTTTTTTGTAGATACAGGTTCTTCGTTAAGCACGACAGAACTATTATATCAAGGGTGTAAACGCCCTTAATATGCATACCAGAGAAGCATTTTAACCATATAAATTAAAATAATGCTAGGTGGATGGTACACATTTCTATTAAATAAAATTGAATCTCTGTTTTCTTAATATACACCAAAATATTAGCAACATCGGAACACACAATTTTTAACTTTTAAAATTCTCGTTTCCTGAACATTCTCGTTTTGCGCTTCTGATACGACACCCTTGAAATGTTTTATCCATTTTACGCAAAAAGTTTGAAAGGAAATGTCAATTTTTGCATTTAGTATCTTTATATGCCAAAAAAATTGTTTTAACACAATACAAATAAAAATAATATCCCAAAGAAGTACAAATTTACACACATAAAAAATAAAGTATAGGTTAATTACAAATTGTATTATACAAATAACAAATAAAGTATAGGTCAAGTTAGACAAATCATCGTCGCCATGGCAACACCGCCTAACTCAGTTTGTCCAATTTTACAGGAACACAAAAAAACATAAAAACTTTCTTAAAACTACACTGGTTTTATGCAAAGCTGGGTTGCATTTTACTTTGCAGAGATCATTTTTGACAAATCTTTAGAATTTAAACAGCTTGTGTAAAAGAAAAATCTGAAACCAGTGATATCAAATACTCAATTTACCCAAAAACTAAAATTGATGGTGTTGCCATGGCGACGACAAAATATACTTTTATGTGCTTGCTATTTATTAAACAACTTATAACTTAAATACACACAAGATCATAAAAACAATTAAAAATAAAGTAATCGAATCAATGTTCCCCAGAGTACGTACACCTTACTCCGTAAATATTTGCTATAATAATAAACAATTTTCACCAATAAATAAATTGTAGGATTGCTGTATAAACACAGACTAGAAATATATAATCTTCAATAACATCAGCAATTGACGTTCAATATATGTGAAATAAATAAATGAAATATGAAAACCAACATGCCCAACAACAATCTATTTTTAATAAAAATAAAGTATTATGAATAACAATACAGTATTATAACAATGTTAATTGTTAATAAATATAAAGCATATTCAAATTATACCATTTCTAGAATAATAAATATAACCTCACTTACCCTAGTTTGGTCAACAACATCAACAATGCTGACAAGTTTTCCTTTTGCTTCCCCTTCTGAAATGAGGGCAATGCGACCCGTTTCTACAAACCTTTGGAAAGGCTGAAACACAAAAAAACACTATTAATTTAAGGGCGAATAAGCTACCAACATGATGAACATGTGCCATGTGGACTAAAAACCAGTTTATAATAAAACTAATTAATCACTATCCAATTTATAATTGCACATAAAACGTATTCAAAATAGTTACCATTTCTATTAAAATATTTATAAACTGTGTTTATTTGACCACGTTTTAAGATAAAATAACTTTTGTGGATGCTTACCATGTTTGACGGAAATTAAGAAAGAGTGATGGCTGACTAAACACCGGATACCCAGGTTTTTACTGCGCTGGTCAAATGCATTTGCCGAATATCGAATTGTGAACTTCGAAATTTTTATTTATATTATATTTACACCGAAGAAACTGTACAGATTTTACAAAGTTCTATTTAAACACGATTTTAAAACAAGTAGATATTATAATAGTAAATATTGAATTAAAAATTGATGTTCCACTGTATGGCCGCAATGTTGCCAAATGTTATTACAAGATAATCTAAGCTCTAGCTTTAAACAACTGCTTGTAGTTCTGTTTTCTAGAAACAAAAAGCGTTTGACAACGTATGCATTGCTTATTTGAAGAAGATCGTGATAGATCTGGGTACCCCCCCCCCTGATCAATCTAATAATTGAAGTAGTCTCCGAGAAAAGACTATTCTTGGTAAAATCTTTACAAGAAAATGACCTTGTTTTATTATTGTTAGCTCTTCCTCAGGGTACTCCCCTTAGCCTTTTGCTTTTCAATATATATATATATATATATATATATATATATATATATATATATATTATTGGCCTTTTGCGTCTTCTAAACCCGGAGCCATAGTTGGTTCTTTAGTAGGCATATATATATGTATATATATATATATATATATATATATATATATACACTCGGAAGAATGTTTTCCGACTAACGTTGCTCAAAATATCAATGTTGTTCTAGCTGAAATTTTCATTCGTTTCTCTGACAAGAATTTGTTACTATCTATATTCAGATGTTAATCCATGCTTCTTTCTTCTTGATTCTGTAATATTATTACAAATAACATTCGTCCTAAGATCAATAATGTTTCCATCACTAGGGTCCTCTTCTGAAAATTTCTTTCACATTTAACAATATATTATCATAGAGCCAGGAAAGCAACGCCCTACAAAAATGTTGTGCACAATGTAATGAGATGTGTCAAGTACAAATTTGGGTAATGATTCAGAGATAGTAATCTTTTATAATGCTTTGTACAATTAAGATTTGATTTTGCTTTAGATTTGTTTTTATTTTTTAGTAAATAAAAAACAGAATAACGCAATAAAAATCTGCTTAGGAGTCATGAACTCTACCCTCATCAAAGTGTTGCAGGTTGAGTCGGGCCTTATGTCATTAGACATAAGAAGGAAGAATTGTCCAAAATATATGCGGTCTTCTAAGGTCTTTGCAATTATTATGTCCGCTTTCAATAAAGTTTCACAGTTTAAAAAAGTAATCAATTAAAGCGCATTTTCCAAATAGTTTCACTCCCTGTTTGAATCTTTATCCTTAACAGTTAATTATTATTTAATTGTTCACGATCCGCTAGTTGAATTTGCTACAAACGAAATGTTTGATGACTTTGTCTCTTGTTGATAGTTGGATTGTAACCAGATATTTACTGATGGGTTAGTTATAAGTGACCCAACTTCTTCTGCGTATGGCGTTTTTGTACCCTCTTCAGTTTTGAGGAATCCGATAGAGTTCCATTTAATATCTAATGCCTCTCTGCCGAACTGCATGCTATTTTTAAAGCAATATCTCTGATTTCCTCAAACGGCTAAACAAAATTGGTAATATTTTCTGATTCCCTTGAGGCCAAAACACTTGTGCTTATGGCATTAAAAACAACATCCGGAACCATATTAAGATTTTCAATGTTAAGAAATGCAATGAAAAGACATGAAGCGCCATCTGTCGATAGTAACATAAAACACATACGAGCAGCAGCAGAGTACATCGAGACGTTAAGCTAGCAACGGGTAATCGCGTAGTA
>JARJEC010115642.1:0-48115 GCA_030264575.1 Tachinus sp. AB-2021
AGTTTTTATAAAAAGAAAATCATGAAAAAAAATTATGCTAAATGTTATCAAAATTAAGAATATTTACTTTATACTTAAATGCCACTAGATAGCAAAGACAAGTCTTTTCATTAAAGTAAGTACATGGTTAGTAACGAGTATTTTCCTCTCGAGCTCTAATTACTGCTTGCATTCTTCTCGGCAAACTGCTTAGTAGAGTTTGAATATATTCTTGAGGAATTGCGTTCCACTCTTCTTGTGCAGCAAACCAAAGCTGTTCTATTGTAGTTTCGACAGGATTTCTTTGTCGCATGCGGCGTTTAAGATAATCCCACACATGTTCGATCGGATTTAAGTCTGGACTATATGGTGGCCAATCTAATCTTTGAATCTAGACTACATCGAGGTAATTAGTTACTGTAGCGGCTGCATGCAGTCGAGCGTTATAGTACATTAATATGAATCTTTCGTATTCTATATGGCCACCATATGGCACAGCATAATCTTCCAGCATATTGTCGATATACAAGTCACTAATCATTTGTCCTATCACTTCCACGAGTTCGGCGTGTCCGTCCAAACTAATACCTGCCCAAAGCATTATACCGCCACTTCCAAAACTAACGGACTCTGAGATTACAGCTGGCGTATCGTTCTCCAACTCTTCCGTAGACGAAGTTTTGTCCGTCTGGCTTCCATAATTGATTTCTAGTGTCAACCGTGAAGAGAACATTTTTCCAATACTCGATATTCCACTGAATATGTGTGCTGGCAAATTCGAATCGACGAGTTTTGTAATTTTGAAGAAGACGTGTTACTGGCCGGACGTCTTGGCTTTAGGCCAGCATTCTTAAATCTTCGCCTGACTGTTTTCAAACTCACATTAATTTGAGATCATTTTGGTGATGCGTCGATATTAATATGCGATTTCGTGCAGAATTAAGTATCAAAAATCGATCATTAATTGCTGTTGTCCATCTCTTGCGCCTTTACCAGTCACAATTTGTGCCGCTTAAACTTTATTGCAGCGTTTGACTGGTGGCATACTGATGATTTCAATTAAGGAAAACACACACTATTCACCATAACTTAGTTACTTACACTACAATGACATAATTCACTTTAATTCTTAAAATACGTAATCAATTGTTTATGATAAAATTCGCGAGAGACAATAATAAACGTCGAAATTATTTTAAAACAAATGAGTAATCAACCTTCTGAATGACTAACATTAGCACATATTTGTTTACGGCGAAAATTAAAAAAGTATGTGTGAGTAATAGTGATTACAAAAAGTATTTGATAATTATGCCCATGAGAATATAATTTAGTTTCTATAACTAAAAAAAATTCAAACTAATAGATTAGCATTTTTTATTTTTAACACTTTATTAAAATTTTATTGACAGGTTGTTTAAAATGATATTATATTTATTAGTTAATAATATGAGTGTAAATTAAGTACATATATTCATAACACAAATTGTTGGTCAAATCAAGTGAATTTCAATTGCAAGCAGGTTATTTTCCTCCCCCCTTTGTTCCAGGAAATGTTTATTTATTGAGTTAAGATACAATCATAATTGATTAGTTGGAGTCAACCGGAAATTAGCACAAGGAACCTTCTACCAAGCTATAAACGTAAAATTAGTCTAAAGATCTGATTGCCACATTCGTCAGATAATGCAAACTTTGCTTATTATTCAGGAACACAAATATTCAAGTCATATCGCATTTGAAATAAGGCATTTGCCTTATTATTAAATTATTCATTATGTAATTCTATGATATGTATCCAGAAATTGATTTCACTTTAATTGTATTATTTTTTCAAAAAGATATAATAATAGAAATATTATGATATTGAACATTTACATTTTTACAATGAAATTCTCGTCAATTTGAACAACATTGATTTATTATATTTTTAAAATATATGCGCAAAAATATAAATATTTTAACCTTTATAAAAGCTGTAAATTTATTAAAACATTAATATAGTATGATATAAAGTAATAAATGTCACATATTCGGATAAAATATATCTATATACAATATTATATGTTAGAATTTAGGGCTACGTACTGAATAAAATTATCATCTTATAGATGCAAATTTAAACATTTGTCGAGAATATTAATTAGTATTTTATTCTCATGGTATTATAATTATTTTAGACATTCTATAATTATCCTGATTATTTAGCTAGTAAATTTCATTTATGTTTTCAAGCGTTTTCTGTGATTTTATAAAAGTAAATTTTATAATTTGAAGTTACTCGGTAGAAACAACCACTAATTTAATTTTGCTTAACTTAAATATGAACAATTTGGGAAGAAAAAATTATATATTTTATTATTATTATTATTTTAAATGTAAAAATAATAAATAAAATTTATTGATTAACATTTCGTATCGCGTCGTTCGACTATAAATTATTTTAAAAAATATGAAATTTTAAAATTAAATATCTACAAATTTACATAATAATTCCATATGTGGCTTCTTAATAATCTAAAAATTTTATATTTTATTTGCTAATATTATACCCCTACTAATTAATTTTTGATTCCCCGTTGTGTAACTTTACAATTGAGTAAAGCAATAATTTAAGTGCATATTAAAAACTTTACAAAATAGTATTATATGGAAAAACTTAAACTGAAAATTTCATATGTAATTAGCTAAAATTGCATCTCCTACTGATTATCTTTGATTTTTAAATTATGCAACTTTAATATATTGATAAAATAGTTTAAAAATGAAACTCAATATTTACAAAAGTATACAGGAAGTTTCCTAAAAACGCCGGATGCTATAAATTTGTTATTTTAAATTTTAAATTCAACAAACTATATATCCCTATATATTTTTTCATTTTTTCAGGGTAAAATTCTGCATACATCAATGTATCCTATTTACTTTTTTAAAAACTTTAGATTAAATACCGTATTTATACATTTATTTCAAAAAATATGCTAGTTGGCGTAGTGCAAAAATATATGTAAGAACATTTGCTAAAATTTAATTTAAAATTTATGACTTTCTAAAAAAGTAAATCAAGTACACTGCTGTATGCAGAATTTTATTCTTACTTAAAATATGTAAAAATATGCAGGGTGTTCTATTTAAAAGAACAATAATAAAACATTGTTACTTGAAACAGGTAAAATGTATTTATAATCTAATAATGTCAATAGATAGTTAATTTCTTACAATCACTTTTGACATATTATTGTGTTTTATTATTATTAATTTTATTGTTATTATTATTTGTTTATTTATTTAACGTCGGCCTATTTCTGTCATCTATGGTTTCATCACCAATGTTATGGCAATATAGGAAACCTATAGTTTTTCTTCTTAACCGAAAGAAGATGTGCTCAATACAACTTTTCGTACCCGAGACCCCTGGCACAGCAGTCAACACACTAACAACTGGGAGACTTGGGCGGCTATGATTTTCCAATAATGCAAGGCCGGTGTTCTCAATCATCACATTATTTTGTTGGATTCAGTAGAGTAGTCCTGGCAGTCGCCAGGTCACTACTCAACATAGGAGATTTTGAATCTTATGAGCACGTAGAAGTCTTATCGAGCCTAATAATTAATATTTTTTTAAATATATTAAGTCTATCATATAGCTTTCTTGTGTTAACTAAACCTCTCCCTCTTTTATTTCTGACCAAATGTATTCTGTACACAAATGAATTTGGCTTTGTTATTTTATGTAGGCTTTGTCTTAAATGCATAATTTTTCTAGTTGTAGTATTTAGCTTTCTTAGTTTATTGCGGTTTCACTTTATGCAAATGTATGCGATAAAATTGGTATTGCAAATATATTTGTTGCCAAAATTTTATTTTTACCACAGAGTTGAAAGTGCCATATTTGTTTGGTGTTGTTTTTATACGTTATACACTGCTTTTTTGAGATTTCACGTTATGCATTCTATTTTTTTGCAATTTATATGTAGTTTCAGTCGCCATATGTTTAATAAGGTTGCCACCTATTAACGCCATAGATGATATGGAGTTAATGGTTGACAGCATTATGTAGTTTCTTTCCCTCGCATTATATAGAACATCGCACATTTATTAAACCCAAATTGCATTCCGAGGTCTTTTGCAAATTCCTTTACATCATTTCAATTTTTGTTTGTTTAAAGAGTATAGTTTCAGATCGTCTATATAAAATAAGTATGTAATTTTATTTTTTTAAGTTTCCTTGTTTGAATGCATTATAGCCATCGTGTTTTCACAATAAAGTTGATAAAGGAATCAATGCAAAGCAGAATAGTAAGGAACTGAAGGAATCACCTTAGTATACACCCCGTTGAAATATAATAAAAAAAATTTCAAAGTTGCATTGAATGTTGTTTACAAGTAATCAAGACTCCATCAACTTTAATTTTTTTAAGTATTTGTATGATTAGATCATGGGACGAAGTGTCAAAAGCTTTTTGATAGTCATGCCATAGAAAAATTACGTTAAAATTACGTTTATAGAAACGGGCATCTTGGCATATATTGCAATCAATAATGATATTTTCTTTACAATCTGTGTAACCATTTTTGATCTAATTTGTTCATATATTTTATTCCATACTGGTTCAATTTGTTTTAAGAGTGTCTGGTTTACGATGTTTGTAAATATTTTGTAAATGTGATTGAGACACAAGATCAGATGGTAGTCTTCAGACAAGTTGGAATCACAATTTTTAATCAGAGAAAATGATCTTTAAATTTGACGTCCAACGTCAGAATTTGGTATAGATAGGATAAATGTCTTAAAGGATACGAACTTCGTAATAGTATGAACCTTCAAACAGGGATACAAATTCTTGGTTTCTTGATGCAGTGCGGAAGAAACGGGATTGGCTTTAAGGAGAACCAGAACACCAAGTTTAAAACTTGTATCAGGAGCCGTAGATCATGACATGCGACTACCTGCCAATAATAAATTGCTCTTAACATAGAATATCTTTACATGCGCATCAAATTGAACATCATTGGGTAAATCTACTAATAATAGGCAAAGAGGTGGCTTTAGGGTTATGCAAAAATGTAATTCTAACGCACTATAACCGGTTGATTCATGCCCTACACTATTAAGGGCTTCTGTAAAGAACGGAATATTTTTAGCCCAGCTTTTTTATTTTTCTGAACAGTAAGTTTTACACAATCGACGTAATTCGTAATTCACACGTTCTGCGGGATTGCTATGTGGGTGGCGCGCAGTACAGAAAACTGGTTTCACTGAATGCAAATTTAAACATTTTTTTCAAAGTAACGAAGTAAATTGATTTCTATGATCACTAAGAATACGCTTAGGAATGCCAATTTCTGAAAAATATCTTTTTTTAAGCCTATTATGAATAGCTCTCGCGGTGGCCTTTTTAACGGTTATAGTGAGACCAATTTGAAAAAAGAGTCAACAGCTACAAACAAATAAACTACTCCTCCTATTTAGTAACCGTATAAATCGGCACGAACGAGGTTTGGGTAGTTTGGCACTATAGCTCAAAACATTCCTGGCCACAAAAGGTCCTTTATCATGCGCACCAGAATTTATAAATCCCAAAATGACCAAACTGGGAAAGGTAAAAGTTTGCGAAGTCTGCGATAGGTTCTTTGCTAAACACAACCAAAAGCGCAACTTGTCTGTTTTCCGTAGGTTTATTAATTTATTATGCAACGTGAAGCGACTTTGTGTATCTACTATTTCTTTTATACTGGCCAATTGCTTATCTAATAGCTGTTGTACACAAAAACGCGTAAGCAAAGACTCCGCAGAGTTAGTTGTCATTACCGCTGCTAATTTATAACAACAATTTTGTGGGGTAGGCAGTCAAGTTTGTGGGTTTCTCAATAGGACATTACCAATTAAATTTTGTTTTCCAGGAATATAGACTGATATACTTGATATATATATATATATATATATATATATAATATAATAATAATAATAATTAAGGACCGGTGATCAATGTAAATACTAAACCGATTACTTACGAGAAATATTGTCCAATGCCCAAATGCACAAACGATACTTAATAGCTCCTTTTTGGTTACAGAATATCTTTGTTCTCTTTCTAATAATAGTATATTGTAGTAACTTACTACATGACGTTTACTTTCAACTATCTGTAGTAAATATAATTTTTAGGTTTTATTGTTTTATAAGAATGTAAGTAAGTATAAATAAGTATAAATCTTCAATCAAAATTGTTTCGTAGTGAAGTACGTAAGCTCCAGTTGCTGCAATTTATTACAATTTTTATGTTCCGGAAATAATTGCAGCTATACTTTGACACTTTGGTTTTTATGCAAATTATTATAAAAGTATCTATTTACTTCAATATTGTTTAATTATGTAAATATTATTTTTAATTAGATGTTCAATTACAATCTAAGTATAATATTCCCCACAGAGCAATTGTTACTACTTAGTTGTATGTTGAAGTACTTTGACGTTAGTTACAAACTGAGTTTATTTGTACTTTTGAACCAAATTACAAATGGTGGACTTGAAAGGTCAAGCACAAAAATATTTTTATAGAGTATAAAATACACGTTTTCTTTATTTTTCTATTTTTATAATATATTTTAACTATTTTGGCACGTTGTTTTGTTGTGTATATAATTGTTTATATTGCTAGAATACTTTCTGTTGTATTCTGTACCAATAAAATATAACTTAAAATCATTTGTCTGTGATAGTCTGTGTCACGCAAAAGTTCAAGATGGACTAAACAACTTTTTTGATACGTTTTAACAAAGGAAAATTATTTATTTGCATTGGTTTATTAACTAGTAAACAAAATAGTATGCATAGTTTAATTCTCTAATTCGTTAAAAATATATTATTAAAAATTTACAAAAAAATATTTTAAACTAATTTCCTATTAAATAACAAAATGATTTTAAAGAAATTTAATGTGATAAACATAGAACCGATTTTTTTAGCAGGCGAGGTGGCCATCCAAGTTTTGACCATAGTCAACTACTTGCAAACGTTTGCAGTGAACGTATATTGTATGACGCACTCACGTTTTTTAATCTTAGAGTTATATTAAAATCACGAATTAATAAATTAATTTTATACGGTTTAATGAGAAGTATTTGTTTCTACCAATACGTGACTAGTTTTAACTTGACCAAAAATGTCTATAAATGTAATATTTTAATTGAGTTATTCGTACAAATAAAAACAAATTGTTGTGAAAATTTAATTAATGGTTTTATTTATAATGTTTGGTTTGAATTTGGTGAGGTTTTCATGCAAATTATTTTAAAAATATCTATTTACTTTAATATTGTTTAATTATGTAAATATTATTTTTAAATAGATGTTCAATTATAATTTAAGTATAATACATACATTTAATAATAGTAATATGTACATATAAAAATTGAAAAAAAAACTAATTGAATACATTAATATAGTTAAAGTGTAATTTAATTTAATATTGAATTAGTTTATTAGTTAATTAGTTACTAGTTAATTAGTTTTGTTGTTTCTTAACCCTAAATTACTTATAACGTATTAACTTTTAAACCATATGTATTTACTTATGTTTTACTACTCTAATTTCTACTGTGATTTCAGACGGTACTATATTTTGGGGAAACAGTAAGGACCAACCAAAGATTTTCTAAACCAAAAACAAACCATTAGCATATTATTTTGATATTAACTTTAATGATTTGTGCTGAGGAGTATTTAACAAATATTGTAAATAAATAATAAATAATAAATAAATTTTTAAATAGAACCCAAGTTAAAATTAGAGTATGTAAATCAAATAATTTATTAACGGTTCCAGCTATCTATATATGAATGTATAAAGTTTATTTATAAATACAAAGCTAATTTTACCACTTATATATATATATATATATATATATATATATATATATATATATAAAAAAGAAAGCGCAATAGGAAATTCTTACACTTATTATATACGATATAAAAAAATCTTAAAAATATTCTATAGTAGAAAAAAACGTTTATGATAATTTCTGTGCACTACAGCAATTTTTATAAGAAACAATTTTGATTGTGCTTTGTAATTTTAAATTTTAAATTGTGTTTGGTCACTTATTTTTATGCATATGTATGATGTATACAGAATGTTGTCAAACGGTATAATAGTAATTGTATGAATAAAAATAAATAAATATTATCATTATTAATAAAATAATATCAAGCAATACTATACTAATCTTATAGCTTACCGATGCTAAGAAGCCCAGTACAAACTGTATCTCATTAGAAGTAAATAAATGTGTACTTTTAAAATTCCAACTTTATTATTAAGAAATAAATAATATATGTTTGTCACATTTAAGAAATTTAAATAGAACAATTAACATAATTGAAAGGTACAGTATATTACATATATATATATATATATATATATATATATATATATATATATATATATATATTGTATACGGTTTATTTATATAACGCCCGGCAATAGTTTGCGTTTTCACTGCAGGCACAATAAATAAGATTTTGATCAAATTGCCCCTTGAAAAAGAGTTAGCTGTTATTTTGATTATGTTAAATGACAGATATATTATCATATTGGCTTGTTTAGTTTGAATTGAACTCAAGCAAGACATGAAAATTCTGTAAATTTTGGCGCAATGATATATATTTATATTATATATTTACTTGATTTGTCTATACCGGAAAAAAGTATAAATATGCAGGTGAGTTACATACAAAATGCAAATTTAATATTAAATGGCAATATTTTCCAAAACCAACAGAATAGAGCATCTTATTTTAATAACTTTTTAATACGAAAACAATTTGAGCACAAGTCGTCGTCCATAATTTCAGTTAAAAAAACCCGGTTAAAAGACTATATCCCACCATTTTAAACTTGTACTTACTTAAATAACGTTGTAATGCATAAAAAGTTTGAATGTGGCCAGTTACTATTAAGATATAGTAAAAATACTATTTAATAGATATACATAGAAACCTTTACATATAATTAATTTAGACTTAAATAAATAATATGACAATATAATTAAGTATTTTATTTATTGTTATATACTATTGATATACGTGTTTGTAAATAAATAATACATAAAGCAGTTTTTATTTCTGATATTATTTGTACAGCGATATTTTGATATATATTTTTTGATACATCTTATTTCTGAATTTTATAAATAAAATTACATAACAATAAAATTAATCATCAAACGTAATATTAGTTGTTATATTATTATAATCATCACATAGTAACGTTTTACACTATTATTAAAAGTTATTTATAACATCATTTCCGGTATTATACGTTCGGAATTTTCGTAGCTAAACATTTTAAAGTTTAAATTTGTGGGTTGTAATATTATTTTGTTATAATAGATAGATAAACAATGTTGAAAAACAATCGGGCTTTGCATAATCCATGGAGTCCAGTTGGCTCCTATAAACCGTGAAACATATTTTCTGTATATAAAGTTATAACCGTGAGCCCTTTGCAGATAGATGTAATGAACTAAGTCTGTATAAATTGTGATATACGAGTCCCGGCAATATTTTCCAAAACACTTCAGAGTATTTATCTATCATATCTAACTAAGTAAGTATTTATTAGTCAACAAAATACAAAGAATGACAAGTCAAAAGTATAAAGTATAAGTAAAAGTCGTAACATTACATACATATAAATTGCAGATATGCAAAACATACATCCTTTAAAACACGTTTAAAAAAACGTAAAAGGCTATATTAGATTGTAAAAATTACACAGATTTTGTGGAAGACTGTATTAATAACAATCATTTGTTTTACGATAACTTTCTTTAATTGATTATTTAATTTACTTTAATATTTTATTTTGAAAAGGTGCATAATCATTTTACGAAAAAAGCGCACTATTTATCAATTCATGGTTAGTATGCTATTTATTCAGAAAATACCGTATTAATATAGGAGTCTCACACAGACAGCGGCAACGCCGCATGGCTTTGCAAGTAGTGTGCAATATCTAATTTATATGCAGCGGGCACGCTAAAGATAGGAAAGATAGGAAACCACCGGTGTTTTTGTAAAATCAGACTAATATATATATTTAATAGATTTTAAATAAATATATCGCTTTAATTTTTTTTTAGTATATTTGTTATTGTGTTAATATGCACAATTATGTAAAATACACACGTCTAAGACAATTAGAAGACCCGGGCTTCTTACTGCCATCAGAACGTACAGGGCTTGATACAAATAATTAGGTACGTATATATACCAAGTGTATCAGACCATGCGTCCCAAGCCTTTTTTTAGAAATGCAACTTTGAAACAAGAAAATTTACGGTTTTCATAAATAACTGCTATATTTGCCGCTCAAATGCATTCAACTTTATAATTTCAAATAGCACCATAGATCATGAGTAGTACCGTTGGATAAATAATTGAAAAAAAAAACGACTTTTTTATAGACATCCATTTGCTGTGAAAATATTAAAAAACCCAGAAATAACATTTGAATCAAATCTTTTATTTTGCTTTTTGAATAAGAAAGTACGCCATGCGTGATGTCTTCAAAAATAAACAAGATTTACTTGAAAAATTTCTTTGTAAAGGATACGGTTTAGGATTAAAACAATAGTAATAATAGTTTAATAAAACTATTTTATATAATATTGTTTTTTTTTCTTCTAAAAAGTCATTCTACAATGTTTTTTTTTAAATAATTGTTTCCTTTTTAATTAACTACCCGATTCTAGTATTCATATTGATTGATTACTGTAAAACCTGCAGGTAATTTTGTAAAGATTTTAATCTAAGTAATATTCATTTGTTTTCAAATGGGTAATTTCTGGTATCGTGGCATGGATATTTCAAAAGAAACATTTTTTCTTTCAAAACAAATTTGTAGTAGATATAATTTAACAAATACCACAACATTATTTGAATAATTTTTTTTTGAAATGACACTTTTAGCTTTTGTTTTATTGCTAAGCCGCCATATAAAACAATTTTTCAATCAAAACTTGTTTATTTTCATTCAATTTTATTATTCAATGACACTACGCTTAGCCTGATTTCGCAATTAAAAGATAAAATAAAAGAATTTGTTCAAGTGTTTTTTTCAAGGGTTTTTATTATTTTCACAGCAAACGATTAACTTTATAAAACATTTTTTCAAACAAAAGGGTGTATATCAACCTATACGCAAAAACTTAGGAAATTATTGTCGAAGGCATTTAATAAATTATTATGAAAAAAATTTCATATAAAAAAATTTCATGATTTTACTATCATTTCTCAAGTTTTTGCGTATATGTTGAAAAATACCCTGCATATAAGTAATATGATGGTATGCTTCTATAATCATATTAAACGCTGAATCCGTCACTTTGACAATTCGCAAGACTATTATATCAGAGCCAAACAAATAATAGAAGACTCCAATCACAAAGCACGTACTCCAGAAACCCTTTAAATAAAAAAGCCTAACTTTGGTATAACCAGTCAATGTGTAGTTATTGCTGTAGAAAAGAACAATAAATAAATATAAATGTTATTTTAAATAATATCTCGTAATTATCGATTATAATTGGCGCAGTCGGTAGGTTACTCATAAGTTCGCAAATTAGTAAGTTCGCAAATTCGAATTAAATTCGTTGAAAATTTGTGATCGTGAGGATAGATACATGTTAGACGCTGTTATTCAAACCTCATTATTGCACGAGAGCTCAGCAGTCGTCGCCGGAGTCAGAACTCACCGTCCCGCAGCCCTCAGTCCTTAGCCTACAGCATGACACCACTCATATTTGCAACAATGCGTCTCATTTACAAGGAGCTACGACAACAGAAATAGTGCTACGATAAAATTAATTATATTAATTGTGTAAGTAATTAAATAATACATTAGCAAGGTTGTATAAAAAAATAATATTAAAACAAACATGCCGGCCGATCAGGGAACAAGCGTTTTTAATAACGAGATATTTGAGAATGTTAGACATAGATCAGACCTTCGATGGAGACGTTAAATCCCTATCAAATTTTTTAAACATTGTCGATGATTTGCTATCTATTATTAAACAGACAAACCCGTCTGAAATTACAATTGTTACAATTAAAAAACTAAATTACGCGAGTAGCATAAAAGATTATTTAACGCAAAACTTTTCTGATATGCGCTCGGAACATACACTAATGTATGAAATAACACTTTATAAACAAATAATGGAAAATATCCTAGAATATTTTAATAAATTTTATGATTTATTTTTAATTTATAAAAGCAAAATAGAATCTATATATGATAGCGCCATCAGTAAAGTCATTGTAGACAAAACAATGAAATATTATGTACAATGTTTTATAAATAATTGTAAAGACCCATTCAGAAATCAACTTTCTGCAAGAAATCCACAAGCGTTAACTGAAATTTGTTTACAAATGATTTGCAATATATTCATAATCACCAAAAATATCAAAATTCCCAATTCCCAAAACAACAACCACCGAAAAACCAAATACAATTTAATAATTATAACCCAATTTTCTCGCAAAAGAATTTTCCTTTTAAACCTCAATCATATTAACAAAGGCAATTTGCCCCAGACGTGAATTTTTAAAATGCACAAAACAACCGCGCAATGACACCAATGAGCAGACAATCGCAACAAAACACATCCCAATTTCGCAATCAATTCAAACCTACGCAAAAAGTTATTTCTGAACAATTATATAACCAAAACATGGATCCATTAAATGAATTCAATGAAAATAGCAAATATTCGGAAATTGTAGACAATTATGAAATTGAAAACAAATCTCAAATTACAGATAATGAACATTTTATATTGGCAACACCGGATCTACACAAAATTATATTCATTCTAAACTAATTCATAAAGATACAACTAAATTTCCTGAATTGTTCACTATTTATACTTGCAACGGTAATTCAAATGGTAACGAATTTACATTTTTTAAATTCAAAAATTTTAATATAAAAACCTATTTTCGATTTTCATAAAGATTTTGTTGGGTGTACCAGCAATTGAGTTGTTAAAGACCAAATTTAACTTTAAGAATGGTGAAGTAATATTTAAAAATAAATATAAATATAAATTCCAATATCTAAATAAACAACGAAAGATAAATTTTATTTAGAAATTTAAAAAAAAATAAGAGACGATCACCTAAACCCTGATGAAAGACGACCGTTATTTGATGTTATATTTGATGTTATATTGATAAATACTAAGATCTTATTTTGCAAGACGACGAAAAACTGTCTTTACTAATAAAATAAAACATCATATTAGAACAAGTAATTATATCCCAGTGCACTCTAGGAATACAAATCCCTGAATTTTATAAACAAGAATCCAAATCCAAATAGAAAAAATGATGAAGAATGATAACATTCAATATTCCTATTCACCTAGGTTTGCACCCATTTGGGTAGTATATATTATATATTTATATAAAAAAATTGATGCTTTGGGCAAGTAAAAGTCTAGAACCGTGATCGACTATCGACGCTTGAACGAAAAAATGATAGACAATAAATTCCCTATACCCGACCTAAAAGACATCCTCGACAAGCTGGGAAAATCACGATTTCATTATTTCTTGATTTTTGAAAATTTTAATACAATACTTCAAATATATTTTGATGCAAACAGCTTCAAATTGGTCTCTTGTCAAACATTGGTCAATGGCTTAGAAAACAAAGAAGCACAACATATGTCTATACATAGTTATCATGAGGGTAAGACCAATCACCGTGGTATATCAGAAACATCAAAAACTAACATTATGTTATTACTGGCCAAACATGTGTAAAGATATTCAAACTTTATATACATAAATGCAACTACAAAATAAGAAAGAAACAAATTCCAAATATTCTGACACCAACCGCCAAAAAGCCCGTTGAAAAACTGCATATCGATATTTTGTTTTTGAAACAAACAAAAGTATTGACTATAATAGATTTTTTCTCTAGATTTGCCATTGGTTACGTTCAAAAAGATAAAAATGTTATTATGATTTTAAATAAACTGATAAAGTATTTCATTCAGTTTATTGTCCCAAAAGAAATAATATGTAATAATGGTTTGGAGTTTAAGAACAAAACTATTCAAAACTATTTAGCTTTGAGAAAAATCAACATCTACTAAAGTTTTCTAGACAACCTGAAAAGTAATGGGATGGTTGAATGGTCCCACTCCTCTCTAATCGAACACATGAGAATAATAAATCAAAATCCAATTGTTAAAACACTTAAATTAAAAACTAAACTATGTATTACAGGTTTATAATCTCGAAATAATACATGGAAAAAATATTATATTTTATTCAAAACTAGAAGTAATAACAGTCGACGATAAACTAAAACATTCTAAACCGCATGAAATTCAGTTGGACGTTCCGGAACAAATATTTGTCAAAATCAATAAACATAACTGTGGGAAATTTGAAGAACCAAAGTTTAATCAAATAAACGTAAAAGAAGTTATAAATAAGAGGTCAAATATTAGACGACCAAAATAAAAAACAAATGTTACCACAACTAAAAAACCCTCGAATAGTTCCAGAATAATTCCGTTTGGATTATTACAAATTACTCGAGATGAACAAAATCCCGGAATCAACATTTTAGAATTAGGCACCAATCACATTTAGGTAAGTACGCAGGTAATTACCCTAAAAATTTCAATAAAAAAATTGTTTGAACAATATGATATGCTAACGACAAATACCAAAGAGTAATTCAAGATACTAAAACACAACGTATTTTATTCGAACTTAACTAGTATCAAAAATATACTGTACTCATTATTAAATAATATGAAAGGAAAAATTAAGCTGCTGAGCACTCATAGGACAAAAAGAGGGTTAATAAATGGTTTAGACTTCATCATAAAAAGTATCACTAGTAACCTCGACTATTCCGACAAAGATACGACCAAATAATCGATAATATTGACACTAACCAAAAAATTATGTCAAATTAATAATAATATTAATGCCTAATTTAATAGTAGGATCGATATTATCAGCGGAAATAATGTTTTTATAAATTCTAAAATAAATTAAATAAAAAACGAAATTGGCGTTATTTTGGAAGGTCTCGACAGTGAAATCTCAAAACTTGATAAACTAGAAGAAACTCTAACATTTTTTAAACTAAATATCTTACATTTTGGTGTTAATATATAAATATGGTAATGGTAAGATATAAATCATGAGCAACTTATAATGAAAATTAACAAAATTGAAGACAGAAACGTAAGATCCGTCATAATTAATAACGTACAAAATAACAACAAACTGCACACATACTGTTCCTACAAAAATCCTGATTTGATCGCCCTTATTGAAATTCCATCAAATACCCGTGAAGAAAAACTTATTTAAGTAACTTCTAGCCGTTTATCAAACAATAAATATTGTTGAGAGATTGTATTAAATAAATAATTGTAAGATTAGACTTTTGCAAAAATGTGTTTGTTTAAAAAAATGGAGAAAAATAACGAGTGCAAAAAATGTGTAGAACATTTTGTCTGCTATAAAGATTCTCAGATTTCCGATTATAGTTCACTCCCTTTGATAAATTCAATTGTAAAAATCAAAAATTCAAACCTAAATTACTTATTCTTTAATAATAGGAAACTCACTAAATTCATTTGCAATAGTAAAGTAGAAATTCAAGAATGGAGTTTACTATGCAGAAAACTGTGGTATCCAATGAAGTTTATATAATAAACAATTTTGGAAGCCTAATAGAAATGAAACCAAATGTGACAAATTCACAAACTAAGTGGCTACCATATAAATTTAAAAATATTACACGGTTCGAAACAAAGATTTTCAATGAAATTCACCTAAATCCGATTTATACCTCACATAAAGTATATGGTACATGGTATGCAGTAATTTGCACTGTTCTAATTATACTAGTAATAGGAATAATGTTAAGCTTATTATGTAAATGCAGAGGTTATTTGAAGAAACGTGAAAGAAAAATCTAAATATTTTAAATTCAGAAATACGAATCTTCAAAAGATATAGTTTTTCCTCTTAACGGTGGAGGAGTAATATGATGGTATGTTTCTATCATCATATTAAACGCTGAATTGTTACTTTGACGATTCACACGGCTATTTTATCAAGTGCCAAAAGAAATAATAGAAGAATCCAATTACAAAGCTCGCACTCCAGATAACCTTTGAATAAAACGGCCTGACTTTGGTAAAACCAGAAAATGTGTAGTTATTGCAGTAGAAAATATCAATAACGTATATATATATATATATATATATATATATATAATGTATGTATGTATATATATATATGTAAATACCCTGATTTGCAGGGTGTAATATAGAGCATTAAAGCTTCAAAATTGCAGATTTACAATTATCTGATTCTGTTTTGTTTCCTATTAATAAATTTAATTTTATAATATATATATATATACATATATATATATATATATATATATATATAATTTATAATTAAAATATTATATATATATATATATATATATATATATAAGAAAATAAATTATATAATAGTACATTATGACTGCATTCTAGTTGAACTTTACATAAACGATTTAATTTTTAACAATCCTTTCTCAATTACATGGAGTAACTGAGTTGTCTGAACTTTTATTATTAATCACATTGATGTATTTCCAAAGGTCGAATCACGTAATTTGAATTGACCCAACATTAGTTTTGTATTACCAATTTCACTTTGTCATCAGAGGTTTGATTACAAGCTGTATTGTTTCTGCCCTATGTGTTATGGAGCTAAACAATACCCACATACAAGTAGTACTACTGAATTATTCAATTCCAAAAATAAAACTAACACAATCTATGTTCCTAATTAATTAATTTTCGAAATAGTTTAATTAACACACCCCAATATTAAATTTCAAACTGTAGTGCGAGTTTCATACTCACCTCCGCTAAGTGGTATTATTGACTCGCGTATTCTTTAAATAGTAGTTAATATCTTGTGGTTCGGAAATCACTTTATAAGCTGTTAGTCCCATCAAAACCCCGCCTATCACAAGCCATCGGCTTACTTATTCATTATTATTGATGTAAAACATTAACAATAAATAATAAACAATAATATGCAACATTAATGTATTTTATTTTAAATGACAAAGTACGGGTTTATTTCAAATTTTACTTACCAAAATTTATATATGTACTTGCGAACTATCTTTATCAAGAAGAAATAAATATTATAATTGTGAGACAGCATTCTACACGCACGCTTTTATTTATAAATAATATATTATATTACTCCTTATAGTCAGACATATATTTTTTTCTTTTTGCATGGTTACCTTAATTTTGGTGGTTTTATTGATTTACGGACCTATTTATTTATGTAAAATCTCTTGCCGCCTAAATCGGATAAATAACATACTATTAAAAAGTAAAGTCACAAATAAATACGTTAAAAGTGTACAAGAATTGAATGATATATAATATATTACAATTTACATATCACAGTACAAAGGCTAAAATAAGTTGTATATAGATTTATTATATTTTAAAAGCTAATTTAATAATCTACCATCATTAACAGATAGATTATTGTACAACTTGCGTTATTATACTTATAATAAATTTGACTAAACCTTCAAATGCAAACCGATATTAACGTTAAATATAAAATTATTAAAATTTTAAAATCGACAGATTATTTTATTTCACATAATGATATTTGAAAATTAATACAAAATGCTCAACCTTTTTTTTAGTTTTATAATTTAAACAAATGGTTTCAAAATGTTTAACCTATTATACTTCAGGGTAGACAAATTTTGACTTTCGTTTTGAAACAATCTAGACTGGAAATTTTATAGATGTTTTGGCACCAATTGACCCTCCGTCAGATTCTCACATCAGTCCTTAACTTAGTATTTTAAAAAAATATTTAAACAAAAGTTACTTGATTTAAATAAGCAAAAAGCTTAAATTAACATTATTTTTGTTACATCTTGTATATAGTAAAAAATATTTATTAAAAATGTTAATCAAAATCTTATGTTGTCTACATAACCTGCGTATATTAAATATTAATGGTTGTAAAGAACTGTTAAATAAAACATATTTGTATAAGAATATTACAATACAAGATTTATAAAAATAGTTTTATTTTGCAAGCAATTTTTAGAGAAATTAAAAAAATCAGTTAAAATAATTGAATGATTAAATAAGCATCAATTACTCCAAAAACTTTATTATTTAATGATATTCCAAATGTTAAACTATAATTTATTTTTCACTTAAAATAATAAATAGTGTAATTGGGGAATATTTGAAACTTGTAATGTAATAATTCTTACCTTCAGGGCGCCAGGAAATCCGCAAACCCACGTGAAGTTGGCATCCCCATGTTGAAATTTCGAAACGAAAACTATTGCATAATTTTCCCCAAGTTAAGCCCAGTTTTGGCCTAAAGTCATTTTGTTTTTCCCAAGTCCAGTTAACCCATAATTCAATAGTCGAATTTCTAAGGGTAACACCCCATGAAAAAGTTTGAAGAAATAACAGGTACCATAATTTTGAACAGGTTATGCCCAGTTTTCAACCAAAAAAAAGTTTTGTCTTACGAAAGTCACAAAATGGAAACCATGATTTTAAGCAAAAACAAAATTTAAAAAAAAAAAATTACAATTAGATTAGCACTTCTAAATACTTCTGTTTTGGCCAGTTTTGCCCAAGCAAAATATATGCTTCATTACCAAAGATCCCAAGATCAGTTTTCAAGTTGATTCTTCGAAAATGACTTTGAAATTAAGGTATACACTAAAGATTTATAACAGGAATTGTGGACTTGGGCAAAACTTTAGACAAATATAAGAACAGTGTCAACCCTTTTGGTGGCCATTTTAAAACTCCCGTTTTGCCTAAGATCAATTTTAGGCTTCAAAATTGTCTTTAAAATTAAATTCTACATTAAAGATTTATAACGAGTATTATGGACTTAACAAAAACTTTAGACACATAAAAAAACCATGTCAACCCTTCTGGTGGCCGTTTTGATGGTCCCAGAGATTTTTCCAATATTAGTTTTTAATTTTAGGCTTTATAATTGACTTTGAAATTAAGTTCTACGTTAAATATTTATAACGGGTATTGTGGACTTAGGCAAAACTTTAGACTTATTCAAGAACATTGTCAACTCTCCTGGTAGCCATTTTAAGCGTCCAGGAGTTTTTCTCGAAATTTTCAATTTTAGCCTTTGAAATTGACTTTCAAATTTAGTTCAATTTATAACGTATTTTGTGGACTTGGGCAAAACTTTCGACTCATAAAAAAACATTTTTAACTCCTCTAGTGGGCATTTTAAGCGTCCCGGAGTTTTGCACAAAATCAGTTTTCAAGTTTCATCTTTGAAATTGACTTTGAAATTAAGTTCAACGGTGATGAAATCTCGATGATTTCACATCTCTCTCATTTTACTATATTCTAACAAAATATATCTTTTTGAAATTCTTTTATCTATTTCACTGAACCATTTACTGATTAACTACAATGGTAAGATTTTTTCTATTATATTTGCATATTTTTTATTGTACTTAAATTATTTTGTACGTCTTTGAACATGATTTCTTTATTTTCCTTTTCCAGTTGCTTCCATTTTTTCTGTATTTGTACAAGATTACTAATTTCTATTACAATACCTTTCTCTGTTTTTTCAAAAACGATTAATTGTTTTAGACAATACTGCATAGTATTGCATTCATTTTGTTCTCTAGTAATCAAACTCTAGCGCTATTTTTTCTAATTGTTATGTATACTATCTTATAATTTGTGCTGGCGTTGATTTATTAAATTTATTTCTATTTACAGTACTTGAAATAAATAATAGTTTATTCTGTTTTTCCAACCACAAACTTTTGTTCTATATAACATTATATTTCTCACTAATGTGTCAAACATAATACCTTTGAATTTTATATTCTCAAACTGTGTCTCACTTATTATGCGTACATGTTGCATAACATTATTTTTTGTATAAATAAAAGCTGAAATGCCAATAATCAAGGATTTTCAAGCCAACCTTGTTGTTTAAGCATTATCATATGTTGCCATTTTACAATTGCAGTTTGATTTGCCATGTGGCATCATCAGCAGATGTAATATTGTACATAATATACATATGCCTGAAAATGTGTGGTGAAACAATTATCGCATTGCAATTAAACAGACTTTTGAAATCTTACACATCTGTGTTTTATTAAAATTATTCATAATGTATTAGCTATGTTAAACGACGTTACTTTTGTTTATTTTTACTCTAACTGTTGTAAAAGTTTTCACGTATATTGTCTAGCAGTTGTGGCAAAACTTCTAAGCAAGCCTGACGTATTTTCACTTTCATATTTTTGGGGATAGATAGTGCATCCCTCAAAAAAAAAATTCTAAGAGTTTTAAATCTGGGGGCCAAGCTGTCCAATTTACAGTATTTCCCCGACTCAACCACTTTTCTAGAATAAGTAAAAAGTTATTATACATATTAACAACAATTATAAAAATTTATACATTTTGCAAGGTCGTTTCTATACAAATGGTGACGCATTGATATGTGGGATAGATTATATTTTATAATATTTATGTAACATTCTTTAAATTGATGCTTTACTTACGCCACTAAATTTAAAAATATCTGGGCAGTAGTCGTGCTGGTTTAATTTAACAAAATCCAAAGAAATGATACTATATGTTTTATCATTGATATTGCTGTTGATATTTTTTTACTTCAAGACTCTCTATACGCAAAAATTTTATATTTAATCAATAAAATACCATATAAGATTTTGTTGTAAGTTGATTAGGAAATCGTTGATTAAAATTGTGTATTAATTTTTAACAATATTTAGGCAAAAAAATTGTGTATTACTATTGTGATGTTGATGTAACTTTCAAATTTTAATAAGTTTTAATTTTTACTAGTTTTTATTTTTCTTTTCTTTTTGTTGCTGTTCAAATATAAATGAATAAATACATAATATTCAGTTATTTATCTTTAGTTATAAATAAAATTTATTTGTTAATTGTTTATTTTTTTAGAAAATCATTGTGATTTTATTCAAAACTATAAAGTAATACCCGTCACGTACTAATTGTTAAATATCATTGATAATTGGACTAAAATTAAAAAATAATTTAAATAAAAGTCTTTTAATAAAAATAACAGAAGATTAAAAAAATTTAAATTTAAATTTGACATAAAATGTCGCCCATTTAATCATGTAGATAAAAACTCTTAACGTTTTATGTGGTGCACCCTGTATAACATCATGTGCTCAGTATTAAACTGGCAAACAATTTACTGAATGTATTTTCTTACTTTACTTTGTTTGATTTATTTTTCTTTCACCACCTTTTATACTGTTAGCGCTATTTCAATTATATGTTTCTAATAAAACAATTATTATGGCAAGACATTGTTGTTCTACTTGTTGCCATCTAAAATGAGAATGACTATGTAGCTGTTGGGTTGGTAACTCTTCCAGTTTTTCCCTGCTTCCACTTGAATAGATCCTGAGTGTCTTTGTTGAAAATGTTCTTTCTTCTTCATCCTTTCCTGAAAGCAAGTCAACCATTTTAATGAAGTATTAATTATAAATTATTGCTTAAAGGCACTGATGAAGCTCTTAATTTAAGAGTAGACGTAAACATTGGCATTTATTAGTGCCAATTTAATTATTATTGTTAATTTAAATGCATATTCAAGTTAAATTAAGGTTAGGTTTGGTTAGGTTAGGTTAGGTTACTTTATTAATGCCTGATTTCACCGACATAACTTAAAATTTAAGCCTCAGTTAAATACATAAGTGCCACTTAATGGGTTCCACCGTCATTTTAAAACCAAACTTAAATCGTAAGTATAAGTTAAAGATAAGTCTGCAATTTTGTAGGCCTAAAATTTAACACATAGATTCTAACCTCAAATTTAAGCGTCAACATGGCAATCAAAATCATATATCTTGTATATTATTAGTAAAAATAATATTCAATTTATTTAATATAAATATTTTAATATAAATATGAGACGAATTACAATACAGAAGATAATAATGCTTATTATTTTGTATAATACGTTATGCTATAATTTGTTCTCGCCATTTCCAATCATAGCACATACATAGTAATAACAACTAACAAGCACTTATTTACCTTATTATAAAATATAATCTGTATATGAATTTATTAAAATGAGCTTCAGATATTTACAAATATTATTACTGCATTCAGCATAGATTAATACACATCTTATGCGTTTGTGGAGCAGTGCCGGGGTACGGTGATGTCCCGTCATTTGTAAATGTTACATGCTTCATGAATTGAGCGGAACGGTATAATTGAAGGCGGTATAATATATTTTAACAAAAATATGGTGTGCCGCTCTACAGTAAATCGCAGTTCTACTCTTGTGTGATAGTTGAATCTATAACCAAGGTGTACCAATTTCAATTTTGTCTTTTTGTCGATTATCCATCACGTAATAAGAAAAGTCTTAAACACAGAAGTTACGTATTTTTTTCAGTAGAACCCAAATAAAAATAGGGATTCCCATTTAAAATTTTTAAGTTGCCCCCGATCCACCCGCTGGAGGTGGTGCAGTTAAGTCAAAAATACTATCACCAAATAGTTTTATATATATATATATATATATATATATATATATATATATATAGATTTTTTTAGATTTTAGATTTTTTAAAATCAAATTAATGTTTATTAAAATTTATGTAAAAAAAAAAAATAAATCTTAATCCGAACGGATTTCTTAAATAGTTAGGAATAATAGGTGTCTTCAATTAAATTTGTATTAATTTGTAAAAGCATATAAGTTTATATACAATCTTACTTACTATATACATTTAACAAATATATTGATGGCATATTTATTGAAAAGAAATAAAAAAATTAAATGAAGAAGAAAACAATTGTCAATTCTCAATGATTCTTTTTAACATAAAAATGTAAAAATGTGTATTAAATTAAATTTTAAAAAATTATAAAGTACATAATTAACTCTTAGTTAAAATAAATATTTAATTGGAAAGATAACAAAAAAACAAGGTGTGATTCCACGTGGCGTCAGGCTACAGAATGCTACGATGGAATTAACTAATTCATGCAGAAGATGCAACACGCCGCGGTTCCTACGAGGTAATATAATGAGCGGGGTCGTCTCGGGCGATGCTTTGAAACGTGGTCCGGCTGGCGTGATATAAAACCTTGCGGACTTCTTTTGAAATTACCGGGGCGGCAATATTGGTAGGGTGTGAAATTAAGCAAAAATGCAAATAAAAAAAATATAATTAATTAGCATTGACCAAATCAAACCCGACCGTTACAAATTCTCCTCTTACTTTCGCAAGTGAAAATTTTTGAAATTTTCTACATTTTCTATATTAACATGATTTATTTCAATATAATTTTTAAAAATTGTTTCAGAAGTTCATTACCGATAAGTAGTGAGGTACACACAGCATCTAACCAAACATTTATAAAACCAAAAATCCAAACAAGCACTAAATATATTGCTATCCCCATAAGAAAATACCTAACAAAGCAATTATTTTCCCATGACAACGAACAAATAAATTCATCTGAATTTAATTAACCATAATTATGCTTATGTAATATGTCTACTATAATAATTTGAATAATAGTTTTAAAAATTTTAATGTAATACTTTATATTTTACTGCCCCGATAATATTCCTATCATTAAATTCAAAATTCATAGGATCGAATTTGTTGAGCAAATCAGAATTCAATATCAACTGGAGAATTGTGACATTCATACAATATGACAAGTTGGTTTTGTTTTGGAATTACTTTACTTTCCAATAATCCGCCTTTTTCTGATTTCTGAAAAAATATATTTCACTTCTTTATGATGCAATTGCAAGAATTTTTAGTCATCTTATCCGTAATTTCAAATACCATTTTTCAATAATTAGCTCTGTTGGATTTATTATTGATGGTACTACAAGTCGGGAGAATATATTCCTTTAAAATGTTTGATTGTGTAGTTGAATTGTTGTAATCTTAAAGCCCAACAGTGATGGTCCGTGACAACTTCAAACTCAACACCTTCTAGACATGGTCTCAATTTTTTAATAGCCCATACTACAGCTAGGCATTTCCGTTTGGTAGTAGAATAATTTACTTCAGTCTTTGAAAGAGGTTTAATTAACATATTTACATGCTTTCCTTCATCTGGCGTGTAACTCCAAACCACGTCTATACCATAACCCGAAGCAACAGTTTAGACAGTAAAAGGAAGATTACAATCCGGGCAACTTAATATAGGATTACATAATATTTATTTTAATTCTTTATAAATTGATTTTCATTTTTCACTCGAAATAAATTTTCTATTTTTTTATTAATTTGATTATTTGTGCCGCAACAATGGTATACTTTGGAATAAATCGTTAGCACCACGAGGTCATACCTAGGTAACTAGGTACTTTTGACATTTTTAGGAGTAGGTAAATTTACAATACAAGAGATTTGATCGGAATTAACAGACAAATCGTGTTTATTTACAAGATAACCTAAGAACAAAAGTTCAATTGACTATTTGATTTTTTTAAATTTATGTTTAATCCTGCTGCCTTCACTCTGGCTAATACATTTTTTCAGAATATCTAGATGAGTATCGAGATCTTAACTAATAATGAAAATATCATCAAAATAATATAAATATAAACGCTTAAAAAATAGTCTCAACATTTGTCTAGGCAACGTTGCTACGTAGTCGGATCATGGTTAAGCCAATCGACATCTGCGTCAATTGAAATAAACTCCGACCAGGTACTACGAAAAGTATATTCTTTACTTTCTGGTTCCATCATAATCTGCCAATATGCAGATTGTATGTCTATGTACTATAAACTGTGAATCTCTCAGGGAATCTAATATATTATTAGCATATAGTAAACGTTATGCGCTTTTCTTTGTAACTTGGTTGAGGTTTTTATAATCACAACAAACCAGTAGATGCCATCTTTCTTAGGAAGTAACAAGATTCCTGACGACCAAAGATTTTCTGAAGGCCTATAATTCTCTTAGCTAATATTTTAGCTAATTCTACATTTATGTGTTTTTGGCCATTAGGCGAGAGAGAATAGTAACGCTGTTTCATTTGTTCAGAATACGTAATAATGTTATGCCTTACTCGTGTTTTTTTTTCGATTATTTTTATTTGTTTCGTTTAATATAATTATTTTATATTTGTTCTTAGTTTATTTTATTTTTGCTTAGTGATAACAACTATACTTTACTTCATCATTACCAAAATTTTGTTTAATAGACTTTTCTAATAAATATTTCTCCGAATCAGTGAATTCACCAAAATTTTAAATTTGCTCAACAGCACTACTTTCATAATTTTGTCTTTACAAAAAACCCAAATACCTAATTTAAGATTTGGGATAACTGCTATTTCTTTTCAAAAATCTACGTCTAATACAAGTGAATGCTTAGTTTGCAAGATAACAATAACGTTAATTAATTTTCTAACATATCTTAATTGAATCGGTATAGTTATAGTATTCATATTCATAGTACCTTCACAGTTGATTGCCGTTCCGTCTGCTACTATACGTGTCTGAACTGTTTTTAAAATACAGTTTTAAAGATTTTATTATATTCCATTATGACCTAAAATAGTTCTTGGTGCGCCTGAATCCAATAAACCTAAAAACAATTTTTCTAAAATTTTTACTTTAAGATAGTCTTTCATATTTTAAGACATAAGATAAAATATAATATAACAATGATTTTAATAGATTTTGAATTTTTAATGAATCAACTAGGTTAGGTTATTTTAGGTTAAGTTAAGTTAAGTTAGGTTACGTTAGCTGAGTGATGCTTTTTCTAACACATTACCAAAATTTAACACAAAAACTAATCTATAAAGTCCCTTCTGAATCATTATACCAATCCGTAATTCAGACTTAAACAAACAATTCTACAATATATTTAATGTCTAGACATTAACCAAACTCGCTGAAGAATTATAAAAATTACCAGAAAATATGTGTACGTATTCTACCAAAACCGTAGAATAAATCCTCTCATTATGGGCATACGCTTTAAAATTTTTCCGGATAAAATCAGGTTTAGGAAAAGTTGCATTGAGCACATCTTCCTTCGGATAGGAAGAAATCCAATAGGTCCCGTGTTACTTTCTAGTTGTTGCGTGCGTATTAAATAAACAATAATTTAAAATTCTAGTATGTGGTTAACTTTTGGCGTTGGTGATTAGTCTCGATAGAGAACAAAAATAATCCGACGATAAATAAAACAAGCAAGCAAATTTAATTTTACTGAGGTCTGATTCGATTAATCCATTGGTTAACATTTATTATTTTTAAGTAATTAATAACAACTATAATATTTAAAAAAATATATTCAATTAAAATTGTTTGTTTTGTTTTTATGACAACAGACAAAACAGCGTGTCAATAAATTTACGCTCATGCTCTTGGGAATTGATTCAGAGAACTGAAACAAATTGAAAATTAAGAGTAAACATTTTTACGTCTATCTTATGTTATTATTATTGATAGAAAAACAAAAAAAATAATATTAATAAAAAAAATAATATTACGATATGTTGCGTAATAAGTTATCCATCGCTCTATTTAGGCAGGTTATGATATCTATCTCACCATGTTTTTACATACTCGAGTGTGTTAAATATATCAAGAAAAATTTTACTGATTTTAAGACATGAATATCACTCGTATAATACTAGAAACGCCTTAAACATATACACGCCATCAACTTGTTTAAACAAGTCATAGTTTTCAGCAAACTATTACTGCATACTATCTTTTAATAAATTACCTTTGAGAGTGTGTAATCCACCCACAAAAAAATTTAATACCTGCATTAAAGATTTTTAAATAAAAATTGCGTTTTATGATTTTTATAATTTTGTAAAAAGTTTTATGTCATTTGGTAAAACATTATTGTTTTATATTTATACTGTTTCTACTGTATGATTTTCCTGGTTGGGGCTGTAAATCTGGATCATATAACTTATCTATACACACTGTAATTCTATATTAATAAATATTATTATTATTATAAATGTCAATTCATCACTCCACAGAGTCTTTTAATTACAATGTACTTTATGGATTGCAACAATTATTTGCAAAAACTGACTCAAAGTTTCCCATCCTCGTCATTCAAAATTTAAACTTTTTGAGGCCGAATGAATACTAACCATTTCTCTCAATCTGTGAGTTATGTCTGTTTGACTTGCACTTGGTTCCATCTCAACAAATTAAAAAACTTATTTAACATTTATGATTTATTTAAATGAAATAAATCAAAATTGTATTAAAAAATGTCACTATTAGTTTTTTTTTCATTTGTTTTTGTCTCTGGAATTAAATCTTAAGGGCACATAAACCACCGTTTTTTTGACCATTACTATGAGATTCCACAAGATTAAAAATAAAACTAATTTGTTCGTACTGATTTCAGTTGAATAATAATATTTTATATTTAAGATGATTAATTGGTCGTTAGTACCATTTAAAGGATTTAACGGATTTTTTATTATCACTTCCAAGCTAATTATTTTATTTTCGTTTTGAATAATTGTAATTAAAGCATTATTTTGCAATAATAATTTCTAGATATAAATTTTATTAACACAATAGTAAATTAAGACATTAAAAGAGTAAAAATTATTAATGTATAACATTTAATTACAATTAATTGTTTTATCTTAAATTGGTAAATATTTTAGAGTGCTCAAAATATTTAGAAATTTAATTTAATATGTTTTGAACTCTCCTCCCCTCTCTTCTCCACTTCACTCCTCTCCTCTCCTCCCCTCTCCTCCCCTCTCCTCCCCTCTCCTCCCCTCTCCTCCCCTCTCCTCCCCTCTCCTCCCCTCTCCTCCCCTCTCCTCTCCTCTCCACTACTCTCCACTACTCTCCTCTCCATTCCTCTCCTTTCCTCTCCTCTCCACTCCTCTCCTCTTCTCTCGTCTCCTCTCCTATCCACTCAACCTCTCCCCAACCTCTCCTCAACCTCCCCTCAACCTTTCCTCAACCTATGCTTAACCACTCCTTAACCCCTCATCAACCTCTTCTCAGCCTCTCATCACCCCCCCTCTCCTCTCTTCGACCTCTACTCTCTTCGACCTCTCCTCTCCTCTCACACAAATGACAAATATCAAAAACATAATGACGATGCAATTTATTGGTTTATAATCTTTAAAAGATGTATTTGATTTAATTGATCTACGATTAATGAACAAATTTAATAAGAGTTTTACGATTAATTCTATCCGCAAATGTTCTCTAACTGTTTTGTGGTTTCTCACCACGATTGCGTTCAAATAAGGAACTTGTAACGCCAGAAGGATTAACAATTGGATCAAAACTATTTTTTTAATTTATTTTGTGAATATGTAAACGCTAATAAAATTGCTAAGAAATGTTTTAGTTTTATTTGGCAAATCTGCTAAATGAATTTAACATATTCATCGCTGACATATCAACGGGTATGTCTCTTGAATATAGTAATAGTAGTGGAAAGTCATCTCGGTTAGTAGGAATAAATTGTAGAATTGTTGTATATGTATTGTAAATTATATTTAAATAAATTAAATCAAATTATTATTTAAAATCTTTCTCAGTTGTAATTATTAAACCCAGACCAGGTTGTTTAAATGTTATATCGCATAGTTTACGTACAATTTAAATTAAAACAATAGTTCAATACTATGCCTTTGATTTTTATTTTTATTTTTTAGATAGTTAATTAAATAATTTTTAATTTGAATATATCTTTTTCAATACCGCAGTGTAACAAAATTAAATTTACAAGTAATAAATCCGAGATCTGCTGGTATTGGTAAAATATTATTTTCTGATATGTTTAAATAACGTGTTACATATATTACAGCTTTTCGGAAGGTGTAATATTTTCTGTATGATTAAAAATACAAATAATTAAAAATAATTAATTTTATCAATCAGTTAATATTTAACTTTAGCACAAATTTGTCAAATATAAAATCAAACCAAGTTAATTAATCGATCTTTCCGCATGTATTGCGCAGGAAACGCCAAATTCTTTTTACTCTGTTTATCTAGCTTTAACTGAAACTCGGGAAAAATTGTTGTACATTATTATTTAATAATATTATCCGGCAAGTTTTCATTCTATTTTAATAACCTGCAATATTTTTAAACTAATTAGTTTCGCTCTTGTTTCTGCTAATATATTTAGTAAAATTGCATTTCAAAGAAACAATTTACAAAGTTTACTTTTCATTTGCAAAACGAGATGAAAACCGGAATTAAACTTAATTGTTATACGAATTTAATATAATTTTTTATTAATTGTACAATGATTAACAAAAAAAATATTTTTAAATTAGCCAATGAAAATTGTAATTTGTAAAACATTTGTAGTTTTATAAAATGTAATTTGTTTACAAACTTCAATAATAAACAGTACCATAAAAACACATAATTAAAATAATTATAATTGTATAAAATTCCTCTTGATCTCTTCTGCAAATATTTGTATTTAATTCATCTAATCTTTCACTTCACAATTTTATTTATGACGTCTACCAATTAAGCTTTAATTTCAAGAAGCGTCCTTAACCTTTAGTTTAAAGTGCAATATTGCAGAAATATTGAGTTGAAATTTTCTACTTAAAATAATATATTAAGTATAAATTTTAGCATAAGGAGTACTTGCAGAATGCCGTGAACGTAGAGAGTTTTAATACATTCCTTTACAAAGCTAAATAAAAGTATTTATTACTAAAATAATAATTGTGTGCGTAACAAATCAGCATTTATAATAGCAGAAAAGCATAGTAAACATTGTATTATTAACTTTTAAAGCTCACATATATGTTTTATTACGTGTCATGTAATATTAGATTATGATTATATTAATTCAAATAAATGTAATACAATCTGGGTGCATCCTTACGTGATGCTAACTCTTGTTGTATATTATTGTGATGCTAGATTAGCATGTTTATTGGTATTTAAGAAATATTAATTGTAATAAAATTCAGTTTCAAACAAACCACATACCACGCTTCAAAATTGACGCAGTCGGTACGATAATGTATCAAAATTTTAAACTCAATTTTGGTAGCGCTATCAAGCAAAACAAAAATCAAAACTTGAATTTAAAAATCAATTCTAGTAACGTGTTTATAAAAAGTAAAGTTAAAACAGCAAAAACAACTCGATTATAAAATCGAAGTAAAAAAATTAAATCTAAAAGGTTGTGACCTTTTGAAAATCAATTTTGGTAACATGGTGATTGATACTTAAAGGACGGAATAAAATTGTTATACTTGCCAACATTTTTATCAAAAAATGACATTTTAATACTACTTGGACATACCATTAATGCTTTAAAAGGGGTTAATATACCATGTGAAACATTGAATGGAATCGACGAATACTTGAGATTTGATATTAATAAATATATTTATAATAAATTAAGCATGACCCCTAATATTGTGGATCGTTTAAACTAAAAACGAGACTTGCAAATGACCCAATAAGGAAAACTAATATTAATAAGTTGTATATGCAACGTAATAATAATAAAGTTGTATATGCAACAGTAAATAAACAATACTTAAACAAAAATACTATCAAATTCTAATCTGGTTTATAAGACACCACAAAAAACGTTTAATAATCGACCCATACAAGACTCAATTAAAAATTATACATCAAAATATGCAATTTGTAAAAAATGAAATAGAAATGATTGAAGTATTTTATGTTGTGTATACACATCAATATCTTCTAAATCTAAAAATACATAGATGAAACCAGAAAGGTCACAAATCATTTAAATCATAAATCATAAATCGATTGTAAAACAAAGATGATTTAAGCCTTAAGTCATTTTTTATATGATTTAAATAATTCTATTTTAAATCATCAATATCCTTTTCTTTTAAAATTTGAGACAACGAATCGTAATATAAATTTCACCCCCAGTTAACTAAAATAATGTCCCAAACTTACTTTAATGATTTCAGTCTACTTTCGGCAATTCAAATAAATCTGGATAAGTCTGTTTGTACTTGGGCGTAGGTGTCATAGGTACATTCGGTAAATCATATAAAATTACAAAAAAATAACTGTGTGATTTTTTTTATTGTATTTAAATCGTTTTATATTTAAATCATTTTTATTTTATTTAAATTTTTTCCATTCGATTTAAATAATTTTGTTTGACTTAAATCATTTTGTTTATTTTAAATCTTAAAATTCGTCAAGTCAATTTGAAGAAGATTTAAATTAAAAAAATGTTTTAAACCACTAGGCGTGACAACTCTGCAGGAAAATAAATAAAATAGACGACTGTTCCTATAAGAACTATAGTATAATATGCAATTATGTTAGACAAAACTACCAACATGGTGGCGTTCAAATACTGCTTAAAGCCAGTTGGCTTTAAGCAGTATTTAAATTTCCGGAATATCAGATACTATGTAGTTACATAGCATCTGACATTCCGGAAATTGTAAAATTATGTGTTGAAAAAGTTTGGAAATTTTGTGCAATAAAATTAAAAATAGGCCATGCACAAATAATTACTGTTTGTTTATATAGAGTACCACAAAGTGAAGTCTCCATATTTTTTTAACAGTTAGAGAAAACTCATTTTATTATTTCGAAATATAAAAATATTAATAAAAAAATTATCTTTGCTGATTTAAATATCAACAATCTTAGAGACAGTACTAATAGACTTAAACTAATTGATTTAATAAGATCATAATCATTAGAATGCGTTATTTACGATGCAACTAGAATAGCATGAAATAATGCAACCGGTATAGATTATATTTGCACTGATATAAACATTAATATAAAACTTAAAAAATATAGTGGCAAACGGTTTGTCTGACCATACAGCTCAAATTATAAAATTTGACATATGCAATTTATGCACTGTAAGTTATTTGCAAGAAAAAACACGGATACTTTCAAAATCTTATTAAAATCTAAAAAGTGGTAAAAGTTTTTGATGATAATATCATCATTAGTATGATTGCCTTATAGGTAAATTTAAGAAACATTTTTTTAAATTCATTTAAAACCATAAAGTTGCAAAAAAATTGAAAACAAATTGGTTGGATTAATGGATTAATTGATCACGAAACATATATAAGCTATAAAAAATGACAATCGATAAAACTAGCATAAAAATGTTATTTTTAGAATAAAATTGTCAATCTTCAAATAATTTAAAAACAGCTTAGAATTAAATAAATTAAGGAACTAAAAAAAATAACAGTAAAGTTATTATAGAATTACAAATTGAAGGAAAACAAGTATCTGATCCTCAAGAAATAGCAACAATATTTAATGAATATTTTGTAAATATTAGGAAACCTATAACAGTAGGTTGTTTAAAAAATACGGATTAACGTTGACGTGATGAAATTCCCGGACAATCAACAACAAGCCTATTTATAAAACCTCTAGAACATATAATAAATGAATGCTTTAATAAAGGACAATTTTCCAACGCCGTATAGATTGCCAAAATAATTTGTTTGCATAAAAAAGAAATTCAAAATCTATAGGGAACTATAGGCCTATAGCGTTATTGTCGGTATTTTCTAAAATTGAAAAAAAAATTGCAAGACAAAAATTTTTGAAAACATCAAATAGAATAAACAACTATCAACAAGGCTTCAGAAAACACACTCGACAATCTCTGCATTATATAGTATTTTAGATCTAGTTTGGATTTTATTTTTACTATATATCAATTGCATAGATTACGCTATCAATATACTGTGCGTTTGCTGATGAAATAGCACTTTCTTTTTTTTAAATTTCTGACTTTCCAAATACATAACATTACACATATATATATATATATATTATATATGTGTGTGTGTGTGTGTGTGTGTGTGTGTGTGTGTACATATGTAGCGGCTTTGTCGGATGACATATAGCTATGATTTGCTGTGTTTGTAAGTTTATCTGTATGGTAGTTCTTCAATGTATTAACGTCATTTATGTGATGTTGTATTTCCTTGAATACATCAGTTACTGTTTGTTTTTTGGATTTTGTGAGTAGCGTTTACCTCCTAGTGGTATATTTTGTACATTGTTTTAAGATGTGTTCTGTGGTTTCGACTGTGTTGCACGTTGGAAAGTTTTTCAAAATCTTCCTGTTTAAATATATGTTAATTGTGACCCGTTTGATATCTTATTATTTTTTTGTAAATTTTTTACAAGTTTGTTTTTTTGAGGGAAGTGTAAGATTTTTTTAAGGTTTAAAGTGCGATTAGAATGACGTGTTTTGTGGTATTGTTTGTGAGATTATTTGTTGTTAGGTGTAGAGCTAGGTTGATTCCGATTAGTTCTGCGGTTGTAATTGAAGGTATCGTTTGGATTTTTAGATCAACGTTTGTTTGTTTTGTTTTTTGGCTTACAACTACGGCAACGATATAGTCTACTTTTTAAGATCCGTCTGAATATATTCTTTCGTGTTCTTTATATGTTTCTTCTTTGTGTTGCATAGTTTTTGTTTCGAGAAGAATTTTATCTATGGATTTGTATATAATGGTAGGGATATAGGTGTAAAGACATTACATTTATCTCATAAAATAATAATGAATCACTACGTCTTGATATGGTTGTAAACATCAATTATATTAATAACAATTTCATTGGCAATAATTTAAAGATAAATCAACAAAAACCATATTCTATGCAATTTTGGTGTACAGAACATAATAATAAATCATTGCTACTTATTTGTAGTGACTCAACATCTATCCATGAAGTAAACTCATTCTAAGTTGTTTGAAACTCAAATACGCTATGTTATAATATCCTGAGGTAGATCTGTTAATGCCAACAGAATTTTTGTTCTTCAGAAAATGGCGACAAGATGTATGTTAGGATTAAAATATAAAGATTTTTGCCAAAACAGTTTTAAAAGTAAACAAAATTTAACTTTGCCTTCATTATATATATATATATATTTGAACTATTAAAATTTGTGAAAATCAATATAAATAAATTGACAAAACTAAATGTTAATCACAAATATACCACAAGACATGGTAATAATTTATTATATAACAAACATCGCTTGGAGTTATTTATATCAAACCCATTATATCCTAACGCTGTATTAATAATCCACTTCTATTTCATATAAAGGAACTTAAATATAATGCGTTTGTCTACATTGCTATATTGTATATAGCCTGTTTTTACTCTGTAGAGGAATATTTTAATTATGATTTTAATGTATAATGTGCCACGCTCAAATCCTAAATATCCGAATGTATTTGCATATTGTGCATATTATGTTTATTTATGTTAAATAATGTACTATAGATTTGTGCTAAATGTTAAATGTAGATTTTATGACTCGCATATCATAATGTGATTTTAGAAAATTAATAAAGAATATTATATTTTACATCGATTAATTTTATTATAATAATAGATCATTTTAAATTTATTTATTTATCAAATTTTCTTGTCGATGCAAGATATTGAAATTAAAAATATTATAGAACAAATACATCTGTAAAAAATTAGTATCATACGCAAATTTTCGAGAGATTATAGAGAGTTGTCATTATTTTGCTATTTCACATTAAATACTATTAAAGCTATTGGTAATGATTTTTTGTTAGAATTTATTAAAAAATAGATTAGAAGGTGAACCACTTCACATAATTGGCAGTCAAGATTTAACAACAAAAGATGCAGTATCTGCTAGGGAAATATATTCACACTGAACAAGTTTTGGAATTAAAAATTAGAAATTATATTTCCAAATATAATGATATCGCCACTAATTTTAAATGAAGTTCAAAAGCTTGTAAGCTTATACGATACAAAGATAAATTTAAATACTAATAACACAGTACAAATTAGAAACAGTGAATTATTTAAAAGAATGGCACTAGAAGCCTTTATTTGATCAATTATGATGATCAATAGTAAAATTTAATATTTTCTGTTAAATTAAAAAAGGAAGATCTAACATGAGATAATTATTATAAATCAAAAAAATCAGTTTAAAAATTTTAAAAATAAATATGAAACAACGAATACAAATTAAATTAAAACAAATAATATTAATCTCCAAAATCAAAACAATCTAGAACATGTTAAAATAATTTTTAAAATAATGGTGGTAATAATAGTCAAGAATCATTTTCAATGTTCAGTCAACAATCAAATCAAAATTAATGCTTATCGAATGCAACAACCATCCATAAATCAAGTACCATTTAGTTATGAATCACAATTTCAAAAATTTAATCAAAATAATAGCCAACTTGTAACAACCGTTTAAAAATTTAGTACGAAGTTTACCGCATTTGGAGCCAATGGAGGTAGATCCTTTTAAATCAGGAATTAGTGGAAATATAAAATCAAATAAAATTTAAAATAAAACTTTAAACACAGTAAATAAAGCAAATACTTTAAACATATAATACTGAAAAGTGGAGAACTATATTGATTTTATTCTGATTGTTCATTTAATAAATTACAGTTATTTTTATGAATTTCGGCGAATTTTAAATAATTAAGTTTAAAGTCTTTTCAACAAGTATGTAAAAATTTTAGATTATTGATGTCTGGAAACGTATGATTGCAATTTAGAAAATGGTTGGCAAATAAATTATGGTTTTGATTTAGTCTGAAGGCGGTTTTACCCACATATACACTATCGCATTCGGAACATAATAATTCATACACACCTGATTGATTTTATCTTAAGCATTAAATAAAATATTTAATAATTTGTAACTTGGTTTAACGTAATTTGGTGATTTGGTTTTCGAAGAATGTGCGCTATTTTGTTTGTGGTTTTACCAAATTAACTTAATGGTATAAATGATTTTTTTAAATTTTCCGTCGCTGGGTAAATAGGAGTCATCGTCTTTTGATACTGATTCTTGATTATAAAATTTTGAATAAGTTTAGTTGGAAATCCGTTACTTTTTGCGAAGGACATTATTTTGTTAAGTTCTGTTGTGAAATTACATTTTGATAAAGGAATTGAAAAAGCTCTGTGGACCATGGGGTAATATGCTGCTAGTTTATGTGACATTTAGTAATTTGAGTTAAAGGAAAGTTAACGCGGAGTTAACATTTGTCGGTTTTCTAAAGATCTTGAACTCAATTTTATTGTCCTTGTTGATTAATGTTAAGTCTAGGAAATTAATTTGTATATTTTGTTCTAATTTGATTCTGGGATGTATGTTATTAATTAAGTTTAAAAATTGGTTCAGTAGACGTGAAGTACCGGTAAAACATCCACATATCGGTACCAAAATGAAATATATTTTTTAGTCAAATTTAAACTAAAATTTATTTCCTCGATTACGGACATGAATATATCTGCTAACAAGGGTCTCCGAGGAGAACCCATTACAAACTTTGTTGGTTGATGGTAAAATTTATTGTCAAATTAAAAATCATATTGATTTACACACATTTCAAACACGGTTTGAAGTTACGCTTTAGTAATGCGGTCGATATTAATTTTATCTAAAATATCTTGAATAATTTCGAGGCACTCTTCTGTAGGGATATTGGAAAACATATTTGTGACGTCAAATGATACAAGTTTAAATTTTTTTGCGAGTGGATATTATATTAAAAATGCATTTCTAAGTTGTGATTTTTTTTTTCATATAAATTTCATAAATTGATTTCTCTTTTCATAATATATCATTTATGCCTTTAGCAATAAACCCTGTATTTGTATAATAATATGCAATAACAGTTTTAAATAAAATTTTTATTAGCACACATTTTTTTGTTTTGTTTTTTAACTATAACATGTTTTTTTGTCTTAAATAATTTAAGTGTAATAAATAGTATTTTTAAATTTAATGTTTACTTATTCTTATATTTTTAATATATATATATATACAATTTTGTTAAACTGAATCTCATTTTTAACTTAAATTACAACACCACCATGTATAAATTCTGTTCTGCAGAAAGATGCTGCTACCACATAATTGCTAATTTTAATTTGAGATACTATATCTGAGATAGCGAGTGCTCGCTTAAGCAAACGACAACACTCATATTATTATTATCCTGAGAAATGCCTTAAGTTTCGTATTTTATTTTTCAATGACTGAATATTTAAGTCCATAAACTTAAATGTTTTATTTATAAACGGAAATGTTTCTTCCTTATCATTTAAATAGTTTTTAATGTTATTTAATCTTTACTTACCGTAGTAGTGGTAGTAGGATTATTTACGGGTATAGTTATCGATTCGTTGTTGAGTGTGTCTTGGAGAAAATTAGAAAATCTTGACTTGGATATAATGTATAATTGCGATAGTTTCTAGTCAATTTTTGCATTATAAATATTGCTCAAATCTGTATGTAATTTTAATTTTTTTTAGTTTTCTTTAGTGATTCACATATTATTTTTGTATTAAATGAGGTGTTTGGAAGAAATGTGTTTTCTGGTGTCGTAGAGAAGTGCGAACGGTAAGCATGCAAATATTCCATTTTTCATATCGCCAGTTTGCTATTTGTACTAAATATTGCTCTTGATTTTTTTAATGACTATTATTTTCTTTATTAGATTGAGTTGTGTTTGAACAATTTTCATTCCTTATTATCCCTTGCATATTGCAATTTAATGAGTTGTTATTGTTGATATTGCGCTCTGAATGCGGATCATTTCTTACAGCACCAGAAAAGCCAGAGTTTGCCGTGTCAATATAATTTTAAAATTTGTCACTTATAACTAAAAGTTTTGTTTCCGTTTATTTTCAATAAAAAAGCAATGTATTAATGTTATATAATAAGCTTAAACAACGTAATTTATATATTATGAAATTTAAACAAATTAAATACGAATTTATATTATAACAGAATATTAAAATTGACATAGTTAAAGAGAAAATTATTATTAAAATACTTATTAAGAGTTAAATTAATCAATATAAAATAATATTTACAATTATACACAATTTAAAATTATACAATATTTACAAAAATTGTAAAATCACTTAAATCATGTACCACATTATTTAAATAAGGTGTATAAACAGGCAGACCAAAAAGTATAATTTGCATATTGGTTACACTAACAAAACTATTGAAATTGAGAAAGGTTGTGTAAGTGGAGTGATGGCCCAGTTTGACTGTTAACATGAAGTGGGTACGAATATTAAATTGTTATAGTTGGTTTGGCAAGTCCAGTAGTAAAGTAATTGGAATAGCAAAAGCAATAACTATTAGAAATGGCGCACGTGTGGCTTATTGAAATCATGCTCAGGGGTAATTTGAATTCCTCTGTCCACTAATATCTATGGAGGAAGGATGAATTATTTCCACTGATGAATGTTCAGCAGTCACCTAAATGCGTGACTCATTTCAATTTAGTATGGCTTTAAAGGTGCTAATTTTAGGGCATTTATATCGCGCCTTAGACGCTCAATCTGCATATATTCAAATCTAATCTACAATTCCCACTTGTTAAACATATAGTTATACACTTATAAATGGAAAATTTATTATATATCGTTCGATCTGATTTACAACCGGAATTTACTAAAAAAACAAAAATTTCTTTTCCTATTCGAGTATTTTACATTTTACCTTCTTACGGCGGAAATATTTAGATGGAATCGCTTCACACAACACACAACTCACAATACATAAATGACACAACCGCTTTACTAATATTTAAAAACAACACATACTATTCTACAAAACAGAAATATATGTTTAACGCGGAATACAATACATTTCAAATTAATTAATTGAACCAAAATGTAGTGTCTCAAAACTCATACCTACGTACGATAATATTTTGGTAGAAAATGTAAGCAAAAATGTTATGCTTTCTGTTTAATAAAGTCGATTGTTAAAGTGCATAATTCACTCTAATTTTGCTATAATTTTAATTTGGCGCCGCAGTTCGAATCAGTCTTTTTATTTTATAACAAATTCATATAATGTTTTATTTGAAAATACTAACGATATCGAAATGATATGCGATAATTCTAATAATGTTACGGAGACTAATTTAATTCATAATGTAGTTAATAATAATGGCGAGAATTTATTAACACAAGGAAAAAATATAAAACCCGCAAGGAATGTAAATTCGTAAAGTAACCTTGTTGGATCAAAATATCAAATAGAAACTATCCATGTCAATGATAATATTCTTTTAAATAAAAATAGATCAAAATTTATTTAAAATACATATAAAAATACTGACAAAGCCCTTTTGTATGTATACTTAGAAAGTATAAATTCCAATGAAAATTTAGGTAATTTGCATCTAATAACTATTGGAAAATTAATATTTTCAAAAATAATAAATATTTATAAAGAGATCATTAATATTTCTAGAATAAAAAAAATAAAATTGGAATAGAAACAAAAATATTTTTTACTGCAAATAAACTATTAAATAATAAAAATTTTAATGAAAATTAAATTAAATCTTATGTTCCATCCCACTTAATAAATACAATGTGTGTTATTAAATATGTATTGACCGAATTATCCGAGACAAATATTTTAAATAATATCAAGTTTTACCAACCAATTAGACATGTAAAAAGAATTACAAAAACGTATATCAATGAAAATAAAAAAGAAATAAGAATAACTGCAACATGCAATCTTATGTTTGATTTACAAAATTTACCAGAATATGTGTACTTATTAGGAACAAGATGTAAAGTAGAACCATATATAAGAATCCTTCAGTGTATTTTATGTCAGAGATTTGGCCATGGTGTGAGACAATGCAGAAGTAAACTAAGATGCCGAAATTGCGGACAAGACCACGAAAGTACAGATTGTACAAATAATTCAACATTATTTTGTGTATTATGTAATAAAAATGGTCATAAAGCTACATATAAAAAATGTCCCATGTACATTGAAACTTTAGAAAAGAAAAAAATGTTAAATTTGGTAATGATTTTTTAAGATCAAGGTTTGAAAGTGCAAATTCATATTATGCTCTTCTAAACTATGATGAAGATTTTCCAACAACTATTAATTCTGAACTAAAATTATTGTTTTCGGTTAAGAATTTAAATAATATTTCTATAGGACCTTTGCAACAACAAAAACTAAACTACGATAGAACAAAACCAGTATTTTTCTAATAATGTAAATACTAATAAAATAAACAAAAAACAAATAACAAATCAACTTTCAAGTCCTGAAATAATATCTCCTAAAAAATATATTATCTAATCAATACAAAAGAGTTATTTATCCAAACCAAACAGTAAAATCGATTATATAAAGGAAATTAAAATTGGTGTACAAAACATTTTTGATACACTTCTACACAAACTAGAAAAAACATTTAGTACTAACGACATTGAATTTAATAACATCACAAAATATGCTTAGTATCCATTTATGTAACTCCCAATATAAAAGTAACTGCTAATTACTCGGTTTTTTATTTTTTTCTTACACTCTAAGTTTATTTGAATGCACATCACACTAGTTGGGGTTGCAATAAGGATATTAACAAAAGCATTAAATTACAAGATGCAATTGAAGATTGTAATTTGATCTTTTTAAGTGATGGTACACACACAACCCTTCAAAGTCCATATAAAACATTGTCCGCAATAGACTTATCCATATGCTCCGGGAATGGCAACTAAATTATATTCTGTTCTTTCTGACAACATGGGATCAGATCATTATCCTATTCTGTTGACATAAGAGAACATATTTCTATCGAATGTAGAAAATGGAACATATCAGTATCAGTATCAAGTAGACTCTCCATTATATCAAAATTTAATCGACAACTTGAATTACAAGATGATTTTATAGAGTACAAGGAATTTGTGAATATAATAAAGTATGCTGCTGATGCAATTTAAAAAAAAAATATCAACCCAAGAACAGCCATTTGGTGGAATTTAAGCTTCAACGAAGCAAATTTAAATAGAAAAAGTGCAATTTGTACTTACAGGCAGTCTTCCATTTTTCAAAATTATGTTGAATGATGTGAAGCTGTATTTAAAAGCATAGTAAATTTAGCCAGAAGAAATAGTTGGAAAGAATGTTGCAATAGGTTTAATAAATCTACCAGTAAAAGAAATTTGGAACAACTTAAAGAAAATTAAAAAATTAACTCAAACAAATAAAAATTCTGTAATCAGAGGACATTGGTGCAAAGAGTTTCATTGTAAATTGACACAGCAAATAATGACAATAAATATATAAATGAAAATGATTACAATCCTGAGCATTATTATCTATAGAATTTTTAATTGATGAATTCCTTACGGTTTTAAAAGCAAATAATAATACAGCTCTGGGTATGGATAACACACATTATCCTATGATCAGAAATCTTCCCATGTTGGGTAAAATGTTGTTATTAAATATTGTTAATTATATTTGGAAATCAGCTATCTTGCCAGATGATTGGAAAAATAATGTGGTTATACCGTTATTCAAAACAGATAAATCACCTAACTAGCCTCTTTTTATAGAGCAATTGTATTGACGTTATGTACATTAAAAACATTTCAACGTTCATTGTTAAAAATCGTCTACAACGGCTGTTAGAAACAAACTCAAAACTGTTAAACTATCAATATGACTTTCCTACGGGTACATTTACATATAATAATATTGGTCATTTAATTAGTGATATCTACAATTATCTCTTCATCAACAAAACTGTAGTTGATATCATTTTGGACGTGGTGCATACGATAATGTTATCAATTTTGGAAAAAACTTAAATCAATGAATCTTTCCATATATATTGACCATCTTATAATCAATCAATTTACACGTATACACGTATAGAAAAATTTACCTACAAACTAACGGAGAAATTACGAAATATTATAGATTGAATATAATATATTTATGGTTTTATTTGAAAAGTGGTTATTTGATAATGGGTATTGCAAAATCTGCGTGTGTGGTATTTTCAAGAAAACAGTTTTAATGCACAGATTCAGAAATCTTAGGGAATTACAACATTCCATATAAAGCGGTAATTAAGTTTTTAGGAGTGCTTATTGACAAGAAATTAAAGTGGACGCAACATATTTTTAATATTTTTTCAAATTTCGAGCATTATTATCATTATTGTTTTACAAAGCTTTTATTTGTTTAAATTTAGATTACGGCTGCATTTTCTATGGTGCAGCTTCAAATATAAAGTTTAAACATGTTGATAGATTTCAATACAACTCCCTTAGACTCTGTCTAGTGTTATTAAGATCTACGAACAAAGATGTCACTTTATCAAAAACAGCAGAGTTACCACTAAATTATCGTAGAGAAATTATTTGTAACAAATGTTTTAAAATTACACTCAGAAAATATTGTATATGATAAGATGTGTACCTTGTCTCAAGCATATCTACTTGATAAGTACTGGGAAAAAAGCCTCTTCAACCATTAGCAGAAACTATACCAAACTACATTCAATATTTTGAGCATGTTTACAAGAACAGATTATTACCTGTATACTGCAATGCATTGTTTACTAGATTTCCAAATTTCTATTTCAAAACTAACAACATATTAGAAAACACTTCTGCAATATTAGTTTATCAGTAATTTAGTGATTATATTTATTTTAAATTTGAGAGTCCATGTTTAATGTTTTTAGACGGGTCTGTTATTAATCATAAATCTAGATGTGCATATTACATCGACAATGATTGCATAGAAAAAAATTCGACTGCCTGAGATGTATAATTTATATATACCTGTGAACTAATTGCAAATCCTAAAGCTCTTATTTACGCACCGCACCGTCAGTGAACTTTTAAAATACCATTATTACATCTGATTGTAAAAGCGTAGAAAAACTTTAAAATTTCAACTGTTTTTAAATGAGAATTATATATTTTTTAACATACTATCAACCTTATTTCAACTAAACCTACAAAGTAAAACTATTACATTTTTATGGGTAAAAGGTCATGCAGGATTATATGAAAACGAACATGTGGATTGGCAAAAGAAGCAACAATAGATCCAATTAGTCTATTCCATATTCAGATATATTTAGCCAATTTTATCTCAAACAGCTTATTCCAAATGGAAGTACGACTATAAAAATAATCATAAGGGTCAGTTATATAAAGTAATTGAACCAGTGCTAATCAAATATCCATGGTTTAGAGGTATTAGTAAATCTAAACACTACATAAAAATTATTGGACGCTTACGATCTAATCATGCAATGTATGGTGAACATAAAATGCGAATTGTATTAATAAATTATGCTAAATATTTTTGTGGTACATATGACGAGAATCAATTCCACTTTTTTTGTTTACAATTGTTATGAAAATGCTCGTGTCGAATTTATAAGACCAATTAATAATATAATATATAGTCCAATTAATATTGAAATATATGACAGTCTTTATAAATACATAAAAGATATAGATATCAATTTATAAACCTGTTTTTTACAACCTTGTATGTTTCTTCCCCAATAATGTAAACCCATGCTATCGTAGACTAAATTTTGTTTTTGTTTGTTCTTAATTGTTAGTCACTATGAAAGTCTCCATAGTGTGAAATGTGTATCCCTGTTTCATCCTACAAGTCTTACATTTTAATTTAAAATATATTAAAAAAAATCGGATTAGAAAATATTTGAAATATGCTATTTATAGATCATTGCAAATGATAAAAACTCGTATAAAGAAAGTAAACTTATTTCTTAACTTCGAAAACCTGTTTGCGTTGACAATAAAAACAAAGAAAACATTTTCAAATATATAAAATATGTTACTGCAATTTAATAATTATACCCCAACTATTTGTGTTGCTCATAAGTTGCTTTGGGCTCACTTAAATTCTCAAACTTCAAAAGTTCTGCTTGTAAATAATTTATTTTTATAATTTTATCGAAATAATAAGATTAATAGACTTATTTTTAATTTGCAATTTTGTTGCATATTACTAACAATATTATTATGTTAGTAGTAATATGCAACATATATTTATATATGTATATATAATAGAAACTGTTATTGGGTTACAGCAATATAAAACAATACAATTTATTTATTGCTTAGCATTTTATCAATAGCCAATATTTCGGATACAATTCATTTTCGTCATAAAAATAATTATGATATGATATTGTTTAGAGCATTTGATTACAATGAAACATTAATATGAGAAGTGAAAAACAGTGATTCAATTTTAAAATTAAAATAACTTGTGAAATATGTGAATAATCTATGTATATATTTGTTCTATGTATATTGGAGTGTTCAACGAACGTATAAAAGTTCAAATTAAAAATTCAAATTATCTTAATATTTGAGTTTTAATTTTTTTACATTACTCATTAAATTCCGATTGTGGATAATAGGCTTGTTGTTCCGAGGTCTTCAATTGTATCGCGTAAATAATTGTAGACGTCGATAGATATAAATTACACATTATTAAACACATAAAGGACATTAAGTATAAAAATAAAAAACATTAATTAAAATTTACAATTAAGTAGATAAATGTAAATTGAACTCAATCTTTTGATGTCTGTTTTTACATTCATTGTGTCGGAATTATTGTGAATATAAGAAATAAAATAACATTGTCAGATTTTAGGACTTTCTCAACTTCTTGTGATATTTCTTCTATAAATCAATTATAAGTCCTAAACATGTATGTTACATTACTAACATACATGTTTATCACTTGTAGTATAATTGATGTAGGTGTTTTCTTGACTAGTACAGAGTTATTTACAGATCAAGAGCCAAATATTAGTTTTTTTTAAAGTACTTTTTGATATGAATTATTAATACGTTGTTTATATAAGACGTTCAGACTATTATTAATAATTCTATTATTTATTAACTTAACTTGAGTTTGGTTGAATTGCAGCTGAAACACAAAATAATGTAAAAAAATATTGTTATTTGATTTTTATTTTTCTTCAAATTATGGCGCAAAAACAAACGTTTTTATCTACTATTCCTAAAAAAGTGGCAAAGATAGCAACACAGAGGTAAATTACAGGTCCATATGCCTGGTAGATAGTAATGGGAAAGCTAATGGAACAAGTAATAGCGGCTAGGCTAACAAAAGAAGTAGAAGCAAAACTATCTCCTAGCCAATACGGGTTTCCGTAGACGCTATGAAACACGTCTCAGAAACCGCGAAAAATACAAAAAAGAAATCCAACGAATCTTTTAGAAGGAAAAAATATGCAGCGTTAATCACGCTGCATATTAGAAATGCGTTCAACTCGCACCGTGGCACAAGACAACAAAGTGTTTAATCTGTATTGGGGTCAGCAAGTACATGCTTAAAATAATAAGCAGCTACCTGGAAGATCATTGTTGGTAGACACCACTTAAGAGTAACAAGCGCGGTTCCACAGGGATCAGTCCTAGGCCGAATACTGTGTAACATCTTCTATAACGACGTTCTACTAACAGCACTTCCAGACGGGGTAGAAGCAGTAGGATTTGCACACGATACTGCAAATATTGGTGGAAACCGAAACTGAAGAGTTGTTTACAAGATATGCAAACCTAGCCATCTTCAAAATAGAGAAAGTTATAGATAAAAAGCTGCTCCAACTTGCACAAAAAAAACAAAAGTCGCAAACTGAAAACTATCAGTCTAGAAATCGGGGGAGCTGAAATTAAATCAACAGATAAACTGTAGTAGCTTAGGGTGTACTTCGGAAAAAACACCTGCTTGAAGCAGGGAAACCTGCAAAAAAGCCGAAAATTCCATCATGGCGTTAGACAAACTAATGCCAAATATAAGAGGACCAAGTGCAAACAAGCGCAGGGTAATTGGATCAGTGGCGCATTCAATTATGTTATATGCAGCATCAATCTGGAAGTCCGAAATGCGGCACAAAACACATAGAAATATGATGATCAGCTTGCAGAAAAGGAAGCGCACACTGTACCATCTCATCGAATGCAATACAGGTGTTTATAGACAGGCATTACACAGTACATCAAAACGGCAAAGAAAATAAAAGTCATCTTCAAAAAAAGTCTACCATGGAATGACAAAAACGCTGAAACTAGGATTCAGGCAAAGCCAAGTGGACAAAGAGGTTCATTAAAGATGGCGACACCTGGAATAAATGAAAGCACTGTGAGACCGAGAATACTCAATTGGGTTAAATGATGATTTAACGCAATTTCTAAGTGGGCATGGCTGTTTCAATGACTACCTACACAGATTTCGCCTCAGAAAAACGCCAAAATACTGGTTCTGTGAAAACACTGACTCCACACTGCATACAATATACGAATGCATGAAATGACAGCATTATAGAGAAGAAATTATCACGAACATTGGATCAGCGGTCAATGCAGACAACATAATCGACCAAATGCTGACAAACGAGAATAAATGGGAAAGAATACACAACATCGTCAAGAAAGTGTCGCAAACAAAAGAGGAATACGAAAAAACAATAAAAGAAAGACAAAGTAGAAGAAACTACAACCCTCCAATCAGAAGTAATGCTACCCGGTTCTAGATTGGTTTCAGGCAAAGAGGGGGGGGGGGAGCTAGCGGTTGGAAATCTCACACCCTTGTCGGTGGAATCCAAAGACACCTTGTCTTTAAAAGATTCCACCTCCTCTGGAAATTTAAAAGAAAAAAAGATAGTAGATGGTAGATGGTAGATGGCAGATGGTAGATGAAAGTTGGTAGATGGTAGATGGTAGATGGTAGATGGTAAATGGTAGATGGTAGATGGTAGAAGGTAGACGGTAGACGTTAGACGGTAGACGGTAGACGGTAGACGGTAGATGGTAGATGGTAGATGGTAGATGGTAGATGGTAGATGGTAGATGGTAGATGGTAGATGGTAGATGGTAAATAGTAAATGGTAAATGGTACATGGTAGACGGTAGATAGTAGATGGTACATTGCAGAATGTAAATCGTAAAATGTAGAGAATGTAGATTGTAGATTTTAGATTTTAGATTTGAGATGGTAGATTGTAGATTATAGATTATAGATTGTATATTGTACATTGTACATTGTAGATTGTAGATTGTAGATGATAGATTGTAAATTAAAGATTGTATATCTATCATATACAATCTTTAATTTATATCTATCATATACAATCTACAATCTATAATCTACAATATACCATCTAAAATCTAAAATCTACAATCTGCATTCTCTATATTTTACAATTTACATTCTACATTCCACAATGAACCATCTACCATCTACCAGTTACCATCTACAATGTGTCATCTATCATCTACTATCTATCATCTACAATCTACAATCTTTATTCTCTAATTTAAAATCTCTAATCTATCATACACAATCTTCAATATACAATCTACAATGTACAATGTACAATCTACAATCTACAATCTACGATCTACAATCTACCATCTACAATCTACAATCTACAATCTACAATCTACAATCAACAATCTACAATCTATAATCTAAAATCTACCATCTTCATTCTACATTTTACATTTTACATTCTATATTATACAATAAATCATCTACCATTTAACATTTACCATGTATCATCTATTATCTACAATCTATTATCTACAATCTACAATCTACATTCTCTAATCCACCATCTATAATCTATCATCTATAATCTTCAATCTACAATTTATAATCTACGATCTTTTATAGATGGTAAATTTGATAATGAAGATTGTAGATTGAAGGTGATAGATATTAGATGATAGATGATAGATGATAGATGGTAAATGGTAGATGTTAGATGGTAGATGGTAGATAGTAGATGGTACATTGTAGAATGTAAAATGTAAATTGTGAAATGCAGAGAATGAAGATTGTAGATTTTAGATTTTAGATGGTATATAGTAGATGGTAGATTATAGATTGTAGACTGTGGATTGTACATTGTACATTGTATATTATACATTATAGATTGTAGATTGTAGATGGTAGATTGTTAATTGAAGATTGTATAAAGATATAAATTGAAGATTGTCTTCAATTTATATCTATCATATACAATTTTCAATTTAAAATCTACAAT